>OZ022417.1:17699659-17967159 GCA_963989365.1 Rhimphoctona megacephalus
TCTCAGGGGGGTTCGGAAATGGGGGAGTGCGGGGACCGTTGCGGGGCTGCATGGTATGCGGAGGGGGAAGGTTCTCAGGGTAGTGAGGAAGTGGAGGGGAGTGGGGATGCAGCGGTCCTGTTTAATCTTTTGCGGCATTGCATAGACAAAGGATATTTCCAGGTCAAAAAGATTTCGTGAGATAAGATGCCCCCTCGAATGACAGATTGATGTTTCCCGCGATCATCAGATTGAACGGAGTTTCTTTTGAGAAAAGTCACTTGAGAAGAAAAGGGCTATTAATTATTGAAATCCTTGATGCAGAACATCACATTAATGAGAGATTTATATATTCCGTGTTACATATTTTTACACTCTGGCCATGAGATTTCTTTTGAAAATGCACCTGCCCTTCCCCCAACTTTGAAAAAATTCCACATCGAACTAGAAATCTTTACAAAGATGCACTCGCTCAATGACAGAGTTATGTGTCCGGTGTTGCATATATTTTAACCTGTAGAGACATTTCTCACGAGGCGCAAGAAGGGATGGAGATTTTTAAAGTCGCCCATACTTCACCCACTTTCCTGTTTAATGGTTGGATCTTAGGAACCACACAAGAATGGTGATTTCCCAAAGAGTTGAAAATTGAGAAAGTTCCTCCCTCATACGCCTACTCACCCCACCCCAGACATAAAAAACGCGTATATAAGGGAAAACAATTTTGGGAAAGTCCAGATTCTGTCGAGACGACGTAATAGTCACATTTTGAGTCAAATCATACCGCCGTAAAGTTTAACGCACCATGTCTCTCAGCGTCAACGTTGCTACCGAGCAATTGCTGCGTATGCAAGCAACTCTTCTACGTACGTTGGAGCAATTCCTGGTGTGGGAACACCAGTGTGATACCCTTATCGAATCGTTGGAGGAGCAAGTCCGATCAAAACGACCACGACTGGCAACGGGCAATCTTGCGTCTCGAATGTTTGAAGGAGACAACACGTCAACGCTTCATACATTGGGGCGGAGGATTAAATGATCATGGATTAACATGGCGCGAAATTGACAGCGCATTTGAGAATCGCTTGTCAACCGGCGCTGTGATTAATCGTAATCATATCGACCCACGAAAGTTTCTATTGGATGCGTATGAGCTTGTTGAAGAACAAGTGCAAGCTCATATTCGCAAACACAATAGCATCAAAGTGAACACTTCGTTTAACGGACAGTTCACCGTGGGCGATAAGCGAGCGAATAAAAGTATCAACACGGGGAATGTTGAACTTTTCTCAACATCGAACCTGAGTGAGTGGTATCGGAAGCGAGTCGTGGAGCCGACTCTGAAATCACTCGAGGAGTTCCAGGAAAGCGACAGTGGCTGGACCCTAACATCGATAACTAATTTAACGGTGAACATCAACAAATACAACGCTTTGCGTGCAGGATGTCACGTTTCATTGACGCAACGAATACAGCTGAAAAGAGCGGTGGTAAATGTGAAATCGACGGATAATGCGTGTTTTGGATGGGCAATGACTGCTGCACTCCATCCAGTAGCTCGACACAGTGATCGCACATCCTCTTATCCGCACTATTCAACGATATTCGATTTCCAAGGCATCAACTTCCCTGTGACGTTGAACCAAATTGAGAGATTTGAAAAGTTGAATAATCTCTCAATCAACGTCTATAGCGAGAAGAAGGAAGTAATTTTACCAGTCCGCATGAGTAAGGAGAAAAAAGAGCGACACGTCAACTTGCTATACATCGAAGACGTGTCGGGATGTGGAATTGGACACTTCGCGTGGATCAAGAACTTATCACGCCTCGTCAACTCTCAACTCAATACTAATGGGCATATAAAATACATCTGTGATCGGTATGTAAATTAATTTACATCTATTACAATTGATCCTATACGATGATAAAATAAATTATTAAATATAATTTGAAATTTTTATTGTTACAGATGTCTCCATTACTTTCCAACCATCGATAAGCTGCGGTCCCATGAAGTGGATTGTGGCGTTATAAACGATTGTGCCGTTCGACTCCCAGCTGAGAATGACAAATGGTTAGAGTTTACAAACGCTAATCGGAAGGAGCGTCTCCCGTTCGTGGTATACGCCGACCTGGAATGCATCCTGGAGAAGACCAACGCTGAAGAGAGAGAGAAAAACAAGAGTCAGCATCATCGCGTCTTCAGCGTCGGATATTACGTAAAGTGCTCCTACGATAATTCGTTGTCAGGATATCATGAACGCCGAGGTGAGGACTGTGTGGAATGGTTTGTGGAAGAACTTAAACAATTGGCTTTGCGCGTTGAAAAGATTCTTTTAACGAACGTTCCTATGAACGAATTGACTCCGCACGAGTGGAGAAAATTTCGGGAAGACAAAGAGTGTCATATTTGTGAGAAACCTTTTGTCGAGGGTGATGAGCGTGTTCGCGATCATTGCCACTTGACAGGGCAATTCAGAGGTCCGGCTCATTCAAATTGCAATCTAAACTATCAGAATTCTTTTTTCATGCCAATAGTTTTTCATAATTTATCCGGTTATGATGCACATTTTATCATAAAAGAAGTAGCAACCGCATTCGCGGGGAAAATCGATTTGCTCCCGATAACAAAAGAAAAGTACATCTCTTTCTCGAAAACTGTTCAAACATCTAAAGACACGCGGAAAAATATAAAATTACGTTTCATAGACTCATTTAGATTTCTGAACACAAGTCTCGATAAATTAGCATCATTTTTAACTTCAGACAAACTCACAACTTTGAAATCACAGTTTCCCGACGTCGACGATTTTCATCTATTGACACGAAAAGGTGTCTTCCCCTACGAATACATTGACAGTTTTGAAAAGTTAGATGAAACGGAGCTTCCACCGCGGGAAGCATTTTACAGCTCTTTAACGGAGTCAACCATTTCCGAGAAGGAATATACTCATGCTAAAAATGTGTGGGAACGATTTTCAACTCGAACGCTCGGTGAATACAGCGATTTATATTTAAAGACCGACGTACTACTATTAGCCGACATCTTTGAGAATTTCCGCGATACTTGCCTGAAAAGTTATGGTCTTGACCCTGCGTTTTACTATACTCTCCCCGGATATACCTGGGATGCCATGATGAAATATACAAAGGTAAAGTTTGAATTGCTCACGGACATCGACATGGTATTATTCGTGGAGAGAGGTATTCGGGGTGGTCTCAGTCAATGCTCCAAAAGGCATGCCCGTGCCAATAATAAGTATATGGACTCATATAATCCATCTATATCATCCTCATATTTGATGTATTACGACGTTAATAATTTGTATGGATGGGCAATGAGTCAACCGCTGCCGTACGCAGATTTTGAATGGATTGACGATATTGCAAGCATCAATGTCGAAACAGTTCCATTAGATTGTGAAAACGGTTATATACTTGAGGTTGATTTAGAATATCCAGAACACTTGCACGATGCGCATAGTGACTTACCGTTTTGTCCAACGCATGATAAACCTCCGGGCACGCAGCAAGAAAAGCTGCTTGCAACGGTGAACGGGAAAAAACGGTATGTCATACACTATCGTGCATTGCAGCAGTGTTTGCAACATGGTTTGAAAATCGCCAAAATACATAGAGTTTTGAAATTCAAGCAATCTTCCTGGCTGCAAACATACATTGATTTGAATACTCAGTTTCGTACACGTGCGAAAAATGATTTTGAAAAAAATCTATTCAAATTGATGAATAATGCAGTTTTTGGAAAAACTATGGAAGATGTTCGTAGCCACGTACAAGTCAAATTGTTAACGGAATGGGCAGGCCGATATGGAGCAGAGGCTATGATCGCAAAACCCAACTTTCACAGTCGAAGTATCTTTGCAGAAAATTTAATCGCTGTAGAGTTGCGAAATCTTCAAGTCAAGTTTAATAAACCAATATATGTGGGCATGTCGATTTTAGACATCTCCAAAACTTGTCTATATGCGTTTCACCACGAATTCATGACTCCAACGTATGGAAATAAGAGTAAAGTGATGTATACAGATACTGATAGTTTAATTTACCATATTGAATGTGACGATGTATATAAGGACATGAAATGCAATCTCGACAAATATGACACCAGTGACTACCCCCATGACAATGTATATGGTATACCGCTTGTCAACAAAAAGGTCCCTGGTCTCATGAAGGATGAGAACAACGGGGCCATAATGACCGAATTCGTTGGACTTAGATCGAAAATGTATGCGACGCGAGTTGAGGGGAAGAAAGATGTTAAAAAAGCGAAAGGTGTAAAGAGTAATGTTGTTGTGAGAACCATACAATTTGAAGATTATGTGAAGTGTCTCGATGAGCAGATTGAAATGAAGCGTTGCCAATCATCGATTCGATCGACACTACATAATGTCTATACCATAACAGAGACAAAAATCGCTCTAAGTCCACACGATGACAAGCGGTATATTATACCTGGAACGGTAGACACGTTGCCATGGGGTCATTACAGTATTCCCAAATGTTCGGAAGCAATGGAAACGTAGAGAATTGTAAACCAAGAGCGCGTACGTATGTATATGAGAGAGAGAGAGAGAGAACATTTTTTTCAATATTTGTACATTTGATGTGAAATAAAAAGAATCTTTTTGTGAAACTCATCGATGACAAGCGGTATATTATACCTAGAACGGTAGACACGTTATCATGGGGTCATTACAGTATTCCCAAATGTTCGGAAGCAATGGAAACGTGGAGAATTGTAAACCAAGAGCGCGTACGTATATGTATGAGAAAGAGAGAGAGAGAACATTTTTCTTCAATATTTGTACATTTGATGTGAAATAAAAAGAATCTTTTTTGTGAAACTCATTGTGTCCATCCTTTTTTTCCTTCTACCTGCTTTCCAGGGCTATGCAGAGACCTGCTTGGATATGTCGGGAGGGTTATAAAAATAAACCAGACTTTTTTTTTTTCGTCTTCTTTATTGTTCACAAATCATCCTTACTTATCCAACTATTATGTGTATTGTCGAAACCTAGCCATTTCACAAGCAACTGACTACCACGCTTCTTCAAGACTTTTTCAATGAGATATATGTCGGGATATTTAACTCGAAGTAACTCTTGTTCGTAGAAGCTACCTGCAATGGGCTCATCTTGATGATCTTTTATGTTGTATGTAACAGGGGTAGTTTTTCTTACTCGATATATTGTGAAAATTTCCGTTGTCCAGTTTGCTGTATAACCTTTCTCAAATACATTCTTAAATTTACTAATGCGTACTTTATCACCGATTTTAAATTTCGCCAGTTTTCCTACCTCAGTTCTATTGAAAACATCACGTAGTATTTGTTTTTCATTCGTAACATTAACATTTTTCGGCTTCATCTTAATGGTATGATGTATAGTATCATTATATTTAGTAATTAACATATCGAGAATATCGATCCATTTCCAGTTCCCGCGAAAACTGAATTGAATCCACATTTTATTCTTAAGTGTACGATTGAAGCGCTCACAAATTGATGCTTTTAAATTGCTATATGTAGAATACAAGTGTATATTATTCTTTTTCATCAAAGCCTTAAAGTCTGTATTATAAAACTCTTTTCCTCGATCGACGTGAAGGTTTTTCGGTATGCGTCCTTTGCTGAGAATTGACTCCATTGCAGCGGTGACATCTTTCCCACTCTTACTCTTCAATGGTTTGGCCCAAGCGAATTTCGAAAATATATCGATGACGGTGAGGAGAAATTTATGCTTGGAGTTGTGTTGTGCATATGCAGACATATCTACAAGATCAGCTTGCCACGTCTCATCCAGGCCACGTATATCCACATGTCGACGTGGATAGTTTCGCCGAGCTGGCTTATGCAACTCCTCCACCACAGCACGTTTCTTTTCACTCATTATTTCTCCCCCGCAACGCTTTTCATCATAGATTGAAGATAGTTGTTTGAAGGTTTTTTCCGCTTCTCACCGATTTTGACATCTTTTAAAAGTCTGACGTCACCGTTGAGATCCTTGATCGCACTTTTCAAATTGTCTATTTCAGCACGGAGGTTGGTGAGATCAACTTTTACACGCTTTTCAAGAGCCGTTATATTCGATTCAAAAAATTGTTTCGTTGAATCACGTAGTAAGACCGTGTTATGATTAGTCCCACCGATAAACGAACGGAGGTTTACAGCATCATCATCTTTTATCGGCGAACCAACATTGACCAGCCGTTTTCCTTCCAAATCATAATCACCGTCTGCTGTAGTCTTAAATCCAGCACCTGGTTTACCGGGAGGACCCGCACCACCTCTATTCAATTGGCGTCCGAACACATCGACGGTCATGTTGTGAATGCGTGAAAAAAAAGAGCTCGCACATGTTAATAAATGATTTTAGCTTCACGTAATTCCTCAATAATTGATATAATCTCGTTGGAATGGGAGGAGTTCCCGGCAGCTTGTGATGCGAGTAGTAGACGAAGACGATCCACTAGTTCATTCGGATCATCCCAATAAACATAGTCGAAAGAGGTATTTTTTCGTGCCACCTTATACGTGGGCACACCACCACCACCACCTTTATGCCCGCCATTTTGCTCCAGTATTTTCGATATATAATTTTTAAATTTATAAGATTTATCATGGCGTATTGCACCATTACGTTTATAATATTTTCTATGAACATTCGTAGCAATAACAATTTTCGAGTAATCCTCCAAATCGTTTGGTGTTACATATTTCAACTCAGGCTCTTTTTTGAACAACAACTCAACCAAGCCAATACGTTTCGAATACTTTTTGTCTCCAACATGAATATGATCATCGGCGAACTGAATCGGTGAGTTACCGATCATTAATTTATCATTTGCAAGATTTCGTACTCCATACATGACATCCAGTCTTGTTTTTTTATTGCTACGCAGCAGTCCCAGATATTCATGTATTAAAGCATTGGCATCTTCAGATGATTCGTCGTCATCGTCGTCGTCGTCAGCTAAGGAGTCTGCATAGTTATCAGCATCAGCTAAGGGCTCTGCATCACCTTCAATTGCTTCACGCCAAATATCATTAGAAGAAATGTCATGGAGCGCGCTGTTTTCTTCATCCTTCTCCTCCTCCTCCCTCTTGATATTCACTTTTTCATCCTTAATTTCATGCTTCAGATTTTTGTTATATGAAACCAGCTCCTCTAACGGTCCAACGATCGGTTTAAACACATCTTGCATTTTCTGCTGTGCAGTATCGCGACCACTTTTTAACTTTCGATGTTTTCGTCTAATCGCATCACTCGCCTTGGCAAGTTCACACAATACATCCTTTTCTCTCAAAAGTTCTTTGCTCTTCATGTTGACGCAAGCAAGTTAGACTTAAGACTGTCTCTCATACCACAATGAGCAATCATTTATTATCAATAGTTATGAAAGAATCGAATCCTCTTCTATATCTACCGGCATTCAATTCACTGTCCTTGTCAATCGTAATAAATCCATACTTGTCCAACTTCCAACATTTTACACACATGTTTTTGAAGTATGTATAAGTCATATCCGTATTCACATGGTCATTATACACATGTTTAAGGTTCATATCATCCTGTTTAAATAGCACTACAAAATTTGCATTGTCTCTCACGAGATGTTTCGGAATACGAGTGTATGTTTGACAAAGATAAAAACTGTCTACAATCTCGTGTCGTCCCATGGAAAAAAACGCTCTCACATTATCCTGTTTTTCACATGCTATATCGTCGAAGATGAATATGGAATTTGGACGGGCATCACTTGGTGTGATAACTTGTTCATGCTCATTGAATGGAAAATATTCAACTCCTTCCACCGGTCGAAGTAATTGCTCGAGCAGTCTATATTTTGGCTGCTTCAGCGATTTAGAGTAGAGATATATGTTCTCAAATCTCAAACCATTTGGATGTATTAGCAGCGTGAGTAAAGCATTAGTTTTTCCACAATTCGATGGACCACAAAACACGGCACGAATACTGTCAGGTAGTATATTCCCATGACGCTTATTTTTCGTTACACCACGACCACCACCACCATCGACAAATTCATCGAAGTTTATTATGGGGAGTTGACAACCTTGTTTCTTCGACACCATCTCTCATATGACTGATCGGAAAAATCGTATAAATGCGACTTTATAATGCGAATAATGTTCAGTCGAGTTGTAGCCGCCGGTGATGATTGTGCACGATAAACCGGGTAAAGGTTTAGTCAACAGTGTACTCAATAATCTCCCCGTGGAATTACATCTACCTGGCTACCAATATTGCGGACCTGGTACAAAATTGGTTAAACGTCTTGCCCGTAGTGATCCTGGCATAAACCCATTGGACGCTGCTTGCAAAGAGCATGATATTGCATATTCGAAAAATCGCGATAATCTAGAAGCGAGACATTTAGCGGATAAAGTGTTAGCTGAACAAGCCTGGCAACGTGTAACCTCAAAAGACGCTAGTCTTGGTGAGAGAGCAAGTGCTTGGGCTGTGACAAACATTATGAAGGCAAAAAGGAAGTTTGGTTTGGGTATGAAGAGAGCAGTGAGAAAGCCGCAGAAGAGTGTTTGCCTGAAAAAGGTCATCAGTGCTGCGAGGAAAGCGATGATTCATAGTGATGACCCTCGTAAAGTTGTCATGTCAGCATTAAAAGGTGCGCGTGCCAGTGTAAAAGGCGTTAAAGTACGCACACCTCGAATTCTACCTGTCCCCCGAAAAACCGGTGGTTTATTGCCTTTTCTCATACCCCTCTTCGCCGGTCTTAGCGCCGTTGGTGCATTGTCTGGTGGAAGTGCGGCAATAGCCAGCGCTGTAAATGCTGCTCAAGCGGCCAAAAGGGAATTGGATGAAAATAAGCGACATAACCAAACAATTGAGGCCATTGCTTTGGGTAAAGGTTTACACTTGAAACCGTACAAGCAGGGTCTGGGTCTTCACATCGGGCCAAAAAACGTATAATTACGCTACCGCATCAACCTCTCACCGACGCCGATCTGCTGAAGTATGCTAAAGTCATGAAAATTCGACATTTTCGTGGGGTTTTCATGCGTGATACTTTACCTGCAAGCGGACCCCTCAAGCAAGAATCAGCAATTGTGAATTTGGATGATAATATAGGCCCTGGCACACACTGGGTTGCATATAAAAAGATTGACGAAAAAGTCATATACTTTGACAGTTTCGGAAATCTCCCACCTCCACCTGAACTCCTGAATTATCTCAATATTGGTAGCGTTAAATATAATTATAAAAAGTATCAAGAATATGATACAATAATATGTGGACATTTATGTTTAAAGTTTTTATGCGGTCAGTTGAATCGTCGAGCCAAATATGTGCTATATAAATGAGGACTATAGAGCTATGTGTTTAGTTCTTTGCAAGCATCATGGATGATAGTTTAACGATCACCGTATCTGGATCTTCATCTGTTCTCGAGGCACAATTCTTCCCCCCCATTGAATTATCGCCCGATAAAAATTATACTCTCGGACTTGTTGAGCTGCTCACATTTAATTCAATTCCCAATATTGACATTGGCTGTAATGAATTTCATGTTGGAACGCAAGTGTTGACCATACCAACGGGGAGTTATGAAATAGAGGATATTGAAAAATATTTGCAAGCTGAATTGACACGTAAAAACATAAAAATTCAGCTCAAACCGAATAATAATACACTGCGTAGTGAAATCGAATGTAATCAGCCTATTCGTTTCACATCGAACAACTCGATTGGACCTCTGCTAGGCTTTGCATCAGGCCTATTGGAAGCTAATAAAAGACATGTGTCTGATCTGCCGGTATCCATTCTTAAAGTGAACGCCATACGAGTCGAGTGTAACATAACCACCGGCGCATACATCAACGGGCGAAAAGTACATACAATTCACGAATTTTTCCCATCTGTGCCGGCGGGCTACAAAATCATCGAAGTACCATCGAGCGTCATTTATCTACCAATCACGACTCACCGAATCGACAACATACAACTCCGTATTGCGGATCAAGACGGTGATTTAATAAATTTCCGTGGCGAAGTTATCACCATACGACTTCATATAAAATCTCGATGGGCATAGTCTACAATCGTAATATTAATAAGGCAGCATGGGATCGCGAAACCAGTCGTCGATCAACGCTCAAAGCGCTAACACCGCAAAACCTGCTACTATTGAAGAGTTTGGGACTCAAGATTCGTGGAGTTCGCGTGTGAGAAATTATTTACTTTGTACGTTGTGCATCTGTTGCGCGCAATGGAGGAAGAAATCGTAAACATTCAGACACCCATTATCTTCGATGAATCCATCATACATTATGAGGTTCATGCTCATCAACCATACGCATCGTCAACATATAACAACAGTGATGAAATACGTATTTCAATTCAGCATCAAGATTTATCAATCCTACCGAGCAAAAGTTCAATTCACATTTGTGGAAAACTGACAAAGGACGATGGTACAGCGTTAAATGCAACGAGTCTCGTCAACAATGCCATATGTCATTTATTCGAAGAAGTACGCTATGAACTTAATGCAATAGAAATTGATCGTAATAAGAATCCGGGTGTTACGTCTCTCATTAAGGGATATACATCTCTTACACCTGCCAAGAGCTCGATGCTTGAAAACACTGGTTGGCTCGATGTTGAAGAAACAAAACAAATCGTGGATGCAGCGGGTAACTTTGATGTATGCGTACCGTTGAGTATGCTGCTGGGCTTTGCTGAAGATTACCGAAAAATGATGGTGAATGCGAAGCATGAATTGATTTTGACCAGATCGCGCACTGATGACAATGCGATAATACAAACAGCCGCTGAAAATTATAGGCTCACATTACAGAAAATCGAATGGCTTGTACCATACGTTACCGTGGCGGATCAACGCAAAATTCAACTTTTAAAGTTTATCGCCAAAGACACACCAATTTCCATGAGTTTTCGTACGTGGGAATTGTATGAATATCCATTGTTGCCCATCACCTCTAAACATGTGTGGTCCGTCAAAACTTCAACACAGCTGGAAAAATCACGATATGTAATTCTTGCATTTCAAACGGGACGAAAAAATAATAAGACAAAGAATGTGAGTTGTTTCGATCATTGTGACGTGACCGATGTGAAACTATACTTAAATTCACAATGTTATCCATATGGCAACATGAATCTGAATATACAGCAAAATCAGTATGCATTACTCTACGACATGTATACAAACTTTCAATCTATGTACTACAATAAGGAGGCTGAACCATGGCTGAACAAAAAGGAATTTTTACAATATGCACCTCTCGTTGTGATTGATTGCTCGAAACAAAATGATTCTCTCAAGTCTGGACCTGTGGATGTACGTCTCGAATTTGAAATGAAAACGAATGTACCTGCGCAGACATGTGCATACTGCCTCATTCTACATGATCGTATTGTAGAGTATAATCCCTTGAGTGGTGGGGTGAAAAAATTGGTATAAAATGGCTGAAGTGACCACACTGGACATCAGTCGAGATGGAGTTTATCGTTGATCTACAAGGTTTCAAGGGGCCCATTAACGAGTTTATCCTCAAAGAAATTTCAATTATTCGAGCAGATGTGAAAAACGCTGAACCTCTAACGCTCTTCTTCGAACCACCATACGCATGGGACACGCTACCAGCAAAATATCGAACCATGAATAAATGGTTGCAACGTAATTTCCATGGAATATCATGGGACTATGGTCTTATACCATACGACGCAGCGAAACCTATAATTCAAGCAATTTCACAACACGCTCGCACCATTTTTGTGAAAGGCTGTGAAAAATCTTCGTGGTTAGCGAGCTTCTTGGATTTGTCAACGGAGATTGTTGATTTGGAGACTCTGGACTGCCCATCGTTGAAGAAATTATTAAAAACTACATCGAATTGCCCCCACCACCATACCAACGAATTGAAATTCAACTGTGCAACGATGAATGTAAAAGCTTTGAAAAGCTGGTTATATGTATACCATGCCTTATGTAAACGAGGGATCTTTGAATAAAGAAAACATTTTTTGAAATGGTTTTTCTAATTTATTTATACAAAATTTCGTCCTCCTCCTCCTCCTCCTTCACATTACAGAGATTTTTATATATTTTTTATTCACGTTGAAATTTCATGAAACTCGACGCCGTTCCAATCTCCGCCGATGTATTTCATAATGAGTTTTCCAGTATGAGCAGCTTCCAATAGTTTTTCATACGCCTCAGGATCTTGTTCAAATGCCTTGACAACTCGGGGTGGCAGGAAGACGGTGAATTCACTCTGCACTTCCACGACGTATCTTGGGCCGTACTTAGTCTTTGCCGATCGAATATCAGAGATTCCATAGTCACCGTTGACTTCAAGATCTTTTAGTTTTTTCGTGGGCAGATACTCGGACCGCTTAGTAATGTCGTTGATACCAGAGAACGCCATCGTTGTCGAATGTGGAAGTTTTAAGAGATTTTTCAAAAATCACGACTTTTACGAAGCTTGTAGAGCTGTGAATTGATGCTGATCTCTTCCATGCTCGACTATTTGTACCATCCATCCCTTCCATAAGTCCAATCCCCTTCCACTTCCCGGAAAAATTAGTTCAATCATGTATTATGCAGCCTCATACAGGTTTGAACATGTCGCCACCTGCATCTTTGACAGCTGCTTCTTCGAACAATGCACATTCCGCAATAGCAGATTCTTTCCCACGCATTTTCCGAAGATCTATTCTTGTCGAACAATGGATCCACGTTTCTTTGTTTGCACACCCGCATTCGAGACAGGTTTAAACATGTTCAATGCCATTGCAACACTCTCTGCAGTTACGACGTTGGGGTACGGGGCCATCGATGTGATCCCCCGTCGATGGTGTGTTCCAATGTTCGTAACATCGTCTATATGATATAATCTCACTATCAGATTGATAATATTCTGGTAAACGATCCCACAAATAATCGGTAAATTCACTGAAGTACTGTTTAAATATTGTTGGCGATATAATTCGTAGCTCCTCCGTCGTCATTTCTCGCGGATTCTTCGTACGTCGAATTGCATATATATTCACCAATTCTTCCATTTCAAAACACTTTTCACAATCTCGACGCATAGGTCCAACAGCATCAACATGAGTCAGTTCCCATGGTGGATTAAAATGATCATCACACTCATGATATGATTGTATCTCACTATCACACTGTAAATGCTCTGGTAAACGATCCCACAATGAAGTTATACAGTAGCTAAAATATTTTAAAAGTAAAGCCTTGGGAATCGATTCGAGTTCATTTTTCGTCAATGTCCAGGGGTCTTTCGACGGGTGGATTGCATACAAGCTTGCGCATCTATCCATGTCGACGTCTACTTTCAGAATAAACATTTAACTCTCAATCTTATAAGTTTATCCACTTTTTCAAACTAAAATTATTTAAAAATAATCATACATCTCTCACACTCACTATACCCCGCATTTCCCCTACCCTCGCCCCACCCATACAGCATCAACGCAAGACTGTACATAACGCAAAAAAAATATGGACTAGCAGGTAGGAGATTTATCTTTTGTTAAAATTCTACTAATGCACTGTTTTAAGCAAACAATGACTCAATGGAGGTCAGGTGTGATCGTCACCTGCAAGTTTTGAAGTATGGGCGACTTTAAAAATCTCCATCCCTTCTTGCGCCTCGTGAGAAATGTCTCTACAGGTTAAAATATATGCAACACCGGACACATAACTCTGTCATTGAGCGAGTGCATCTTTGTAAAGATTTCTAGTTCGATGTGGAATTTTTTCAAAGTTGGGGGAAGGGCAGGTGCATTTTCAAAAGAAATCTCATGGCCAGAGTGTAAAAATATGTAACACGGAATATATAAATCTCTCATTAATGTGATGTTCTGCATCAAGGATTTCAATAATTAATAGCCCTTTTCTTCTCAAGTGACTTTTCTCAAAAAGAAACTCCGTTCAATCTGATGATCGCGGGAAACATCAATCTGTCATTCGAGGGGGCATCTTATCTCACGAAATCTTTTTGACCTGGAAATATCCTTTGTCTATGCAATGCCGCAAAAGATTAAACAGGACCGCTGCATCCCCACTCCCCTCCACTTCCTCACTACCCTGAGAACCTTCCCCCTCCGCATACCATGCAGCCCCGCAACGGTCCCCGCACTCCCCCATTTCCGAACCCCCCTGAGAGCCCCATGGGTTAGAACTGGCATAGCCTTACTACTTAGCTATTGTAAAGAAACACAATGAATAGCAAGCATTGATAACTTACATAATCCTGTTGTGCCCGCGAAGACCGTCACATGGGGACGAGTTATCGAGGACGGGTATTTTGGGATTATTTGCCAATGAATGAGCCGAAACTCCAACTCGATATTTAAAAACAAGTTAACATCGGTTTATTGAGAAAAGTGAAGTTAAAAAGGTGTACAAAGTCAAGGTGATTTGCCTTGAGACTAATCGTTCTAGATTATTTCGTAGATTGTCGCAGACTGCCGAATTTGGGCAGAGTCGCTGCTTTTAATGATTCGCATAATTTCCCCCGAATGGTATTAATTTTACCCCTACTATATTTTAATTGGCTATCGAATATTCTCGAGCGATCGGTGTCGTGATGCACCGTCAGCATTTTGGGGTGAGCTCACTCAGGGTCGATATACCCATGCGGTGATCGAACGTAGGAATGTGCTATCTTACAATTTTATTTATATTGGCTTCCTGTTGCCATCGATTTACTTCGCAATTTGTTTCCACTGATTTTGGGTTGCTATGCGGGGCACAACATCCCTCCCCCGTTGGGAAGACAAAATTTCATTTTGGCTTTTTGTTTTGTATCCCTTTTTTTTTGAAAATAATTGCTTGATAATAATTTGAGCATAATCTGAGCGTAATTTGCTGGTATCGATTTAGTCTCTTGGTGTACCATTTGTTTTTGTTGCGTTTGTTTTGTATATTATTTATATATGTGATGGCGCAAAAGTTACGAATTCGTATTGAGTAGTTTTGCTTAAAATTAACAATTGATAATTTGCGGATGTGACGGAATACATTTTGTGTAAACGATTCGGTGCAGCACCATTTTCCTAGGACTACATAATTTTTTACCTTCTTAATTTTTAATGAAATTACACAAATTACTTTTTTGCATTATAATGATGATGTACTGGCTTTAATTTTTCCACATTGTGCTAATTCCCTTTTTTTGTTAGTTGTATTTTTACAAATTTGGTTTTCCAGTTCCTTTTGCTTGATCATAGTGAAACTATTTCTAATGATAGTGAACTACACGTTCCGGTTAATTTTCTTACGGTAGGTAAGGTAGGAATTTTATTTCTATCCTCTTTATAAATTTTTGTGTGAAATTTTTATTTGCCTTTAGAAAACATTTCCTTTTTCTTTTATACGTTTTTCAAAAATTTACTTCCGTGCATTCGGTATTGTGAATACTATGAAGTTTTCGTTTTACAATATTTTTATCGAGAAACAATATTTTATCGTATATTCGGTATTTTTACCACTATTTTACAAATTATATGACGAAATATGTTTTGTTGAATTATTACTCGAATGTACATGTTCGCCAGTCGACTCAGAGGCTTTTTTAATATTTGCTTGTTCAACAGCAACCCAAAGATCTCGATGTACTTGCGCATCATTGATACAAGATAAATTTGAATCGATTCGATGATTTGATTTGATTTCATAGATTTGATTTTGCTTCATTTATTATGAAATTTGAATTCAATTTTATTAGAGTCTCAGAAGTCCGAGGGACTTGTTCAATCATCGATTCAAATGAAATTACATGTTCGATGATGACTCAGAGGTTTCGATTAACTTGGACATAAAATTTCCTAAATAATAAAATAATTTGTGTATTTTACACATTTTCAACCATTTGATCTATTTTAACGCCTTACATACGTCCAGCAGCCCCTAAAACGCGCTAAAAGAAAAACTGTTTTTAGAAGAGATAGCAATAGAAATTAATAAAAATAATTTTTACACATTGTTTATTAGTATTTAAACTTTATAAAAAAAATTATTTCATTTTTTTTTCAAAAATTACAACATAAAAAATCACGTTTCCCGAAGCACTATGAAAAAAAAGTTGCTCCACGGTCTGCATCATTTCTTCTTGAAATGCTGATGGATCTGCAAAGCGTAAAAAAATTCTTGTAAAATAAAGTTGTAGTTATAGTCTGTCGAGCCGGATTTTTGCAATTCGAAAAATTTTGGCAATTTACGGCAGTTTAAAAAAAAGTGTGCATTTTGTGTCATAAATGTCACACTTTAATTATGTTTATAAAATTTTTTAATCACAACATCAAAAATCTGACTCGACAGACTATAGAGAAAACAATTTCGAATATTTAAAAAAAAGAGCATCAAAAAATATTAAAAACTGCATGAGTTATCATGCAGACCGTGCCAGAAAAAGTAGTTTTGAGAAAAATGCATTTAAAGTTTCAAGTGCGTTTCGCTCGAGACATCTACCTGCGCGCATCAGACTCTCGTTTGGCAGTCACGTTTTCTGTAATAACTTTCGATCTATGGGGAATTTGTACAATCGACTTACACAGAAATACGCCTAAAACTATAGAGAATAATAATCTGTAAAAAAAAAAAATCGATTTTTTGAAAATTCTGGACGTATGTAAAGCCTTAACTACTACCTTGTTTTCCAAAGAAAAGTATGTAATTCACTACCAAGTTTTAAAGCAATGTTTGAGTTTGGGCATGAAATTGACTAAAATTCATAGAGTTCTGAAATTCAAACAAGCACCGTGGCTGAGAAAATATATAGATTTGAATACCGAAATGAGGAAAAAATCCAGGAACGATTTTGATAAAAACTTTTATAAATTGATGAACAATGCAGTTTTTGGAAAAACCATAGAAAACGTTCGAAAGTATAAAAACGTTAAACTAGTTACCAAATGGAATGGGAGATACGGTGCAAGAGCCCTTATTGCTAAACCCAATTTCCATAGTTGTACTGTTTTTGATCAGGACATGGTCATAATTGAATTGAACAAATTAACGATTACACTGAACAAGCCAATATACGTAGGGTTTTCTATCCTCGATCCGTCCAAGACATACATTTATGACTTTCATTATAATTATGTGAAGAAAAATTTTGGTGACCGGGCAAAATTGATGTACACAGATACGGACAGTCTTCTGTACCATCTTACTGTCCCTGATATATATGAATCCATAAAATATAATCTTGATAAATTTGATACGTCTGACTATCCTGTAAATAATGTATATAAAATGCCTCAGGTGAATAAAAAAGTTATAGGATTGATGAAGGATGAAAACAATGGAAAGATAATGACTGAATTCATAGGTTTAAGAGCAAAGTTATATTCGTTCAAAGTATTAGGAGAAAGCACAGCAAAAAAACGTGCCAAGGGCGTCAAAGGATCCACTTTAAAAAAGATTGAATTCAAGGATTACCTTGAGTGTGCTTTCAATCATCAGAATTTGGTGTAAAGTCAAAACCTAATTCAAAGTAAGAAACATGAGGTTTATACGTTTAAGCAGAACAAGATAGCGCTTAGCTGGAATGACAATAAGCGAAATATATTTCCTCATACAACCGACACGCTTCCATGGGGATATCAAACATGTAAATAAACTGTACCAAAACAGATGTATATAAGGTGTCAATAAATACAGAATTTTCATACATAATTTTTATTCATTTCTAAGGCCTTACAAATCTCTTAACGGACAACACCACTGTGACGGCTTCAAAAAATCGATTTTTTGAAAACCATTTTAAAAAATCTAAAATACTTTTAAGATTGAAATGCCGTTGGACCCAGGTCGAAAAAATAATTATTTTCGTAGATATTGAATATTTTGTGGAGCGGTGCAGCGGTCCGCGACGCTCGGGGTCCCAACTTTGAACACGTTTTTCTCAAAACCACTTTTTTGAGTGCGGCACGCAGCAAAACTCGAGCCATTTTTATCCGATCGACTTCAAATTTTTACTGTATCAATAAAAGTAGATTATCTACAGAAGTACATAAGATTTTTTCGATATCTCAATAATTATAAAAGTTATAGCCTATTATCGACGACAAATTTTGCTCAAAAATCATTCTTTAATTTCAAAGGCGTGCCTATTTTTTAAAAATCAATATTTTTCCGAATCCCTATGTACTTCTCTTCAAAATATCATATTATTAACGAAAACACTCGGTATTTTTTTTCAGATCGACGTTGAAGAGAGTTCTGCTGCGTGGCGCGAACCACTGCGGAGATGACGCGAGAGCTTCCCCAGCGCCACCATGCGGCGTGAAAAATGTGAAAAAAATGTTTTTTGATACATTAATAAACAAGGAACAAAACCCAAAAAATTTTTTTCGAATATCTCTTTTTTTCCCACAAAAAAAAATTCTTGAAAAATGTGAAAAAATAGGAGGTCACAGTGGTGTTGTCCGTTAAGAGAGATGTAGTATATACATATATATATATATATATATATATATATATATATATATATGCCATTGATCTTGATCGGGACCTGTGTTTACAAAAGATATATGACCTATATACTAATGCTTACTGTTCAGAGCTTGTTTATGAATATAGGAGAAGCACAGTGACTTTTTATTTCTACTATTATATAAAAAAAAAAAATAAAAAAATAATGAAAATCTTTATGAGAAAAATTACAAATCAGATTCATTGATCCAACTGTTGTGAGAGTTATCGAAACCTAGCCACTTTACAAGCAGTTTGTTTCCACGTTTCCGTACAACTTTTTTTACGAGATAAGTATTTGGATATTTGACGCTTGTGAGTTCCTCTTGATAGAAGCCACCGATTGATCTTGGTAATTCTTGAGCTTGTACATCACGGGATCGGTATTTACGACTTGACTTATTGTAAATATTTCTGTTGACCAGTTTGGGGTATAGCCTTTCTCAAAAACGTGCTTGTACTTGCTGATTCGAACTTTATCGTCAACCTTAAATTTTATTTTTCGCGTTCGATTAACTTGAAATTTTCCATAGATACGCAGCAAGATACTTTTTTCATTCCGAATGGTGACGTCATTCGGTTTCATTCAAATAGTACGATGTTTGGTATTATTGTAGGTCAATACCAAATCTTCCACAATATCGATCCACTTGTACGATCCTCGTAGAGTAAATTGTTTCCACATTTTACCTTTGAGTGTACGGTTAAAGCGTTCACATATTGATGCTTTCATATTGCTGAAGGTTGAGTACATGCTGATTCCATAGCGTTGGAGAAGAGCTTTGAACTCATTGTTATAAAACTCTTTCCCACGATCAACGTGCAATTTCCTTGGTACACGACCTTTTGCAAGTACAGAGTCCATAGCATTTGTAACATCCTTGCCACTCTTCGTTCTCGTTGTAACGACCCAAGCATACTTTGAAAAAATATCTACGATTGTTAGTAGATACTTGTAACCGTTGTTGAATTGCATGTATGCTGTCATATCGACGAGATCAGCCTGCCAGGTCTCATCCAATCCGCGCATGACAACATGGCGACGCGGATAATTTTTTCGAGCCGGTCTATGAAGCTCTTCTGCTATTGTTGCTTTCTCCATGTTCTAGCGCAACAAGTCGATCATTCAATTGGGATAATATTTGGGAATTACGGAGTGTGAATTTTTGTTGAGCTTTGATCGCAGATCCGAGATCTTTTATGGCGTCTTTCACACGGGATTCAAGGCTATGAATCATCAATTTACTGTCGTCGTTGGAATTAACTTTCTCGAATGTTCTCAGTCCCTCTTCCAAATGAGCAATGAACTGAGAGTTGCGCGTAATGAGTTCTTGTACCGTCTCACTGTCAATACGCTGCTGTTTAATATTTTCTTGAAATTGTGTCTCGAGACCGTGAAACATTATCTCATGATCGTCTACATTATCTCGCAGGGATGATGTAACGGCGAATACAAGTCTAACTTCTTCCTGTATAGCACTTCTCATCACTTCAACAGATACAGCATCGTGTTGCTCGATAGCAGCAGCTACATTGCACAATCTTCTATTGTCTATGTCATATTGACCATCGGCGGTAATTTTGAATCCTTCGCCGGGAGGACCCCGACCACCGCTGGCAATACTCTTAATCCTCGACAATTGACGACCAAACACGTCCACACTCATGACTCAAATGAATCCAAGGAGTGCGTACTGTCTAATAAATGATTTCAGCTTCACGCAACTCTTCAATGATTGAAATAATTTTGTTGGAATGACTAGAGTTCCCAGCTGATTGGGAGGCAAGGAGCAGTCGTAGTCAATCCACTAGTTCATTAGGATCGTCCCAATAAACATAATCCATCTTTCTGCGTCTTTTCGCAACCATATAGCGTGGTAGAGCTTTACCGGTTTTTCGCCTCGGTGATAGAAGCATATTCGCAATAACATTTTTGTACTTGATGCCTTTCATGCGAATGGGTTCGTTGGGTCTATAGTACTTTCGATGCGCATACGTGCTAGTAACAATTGCACAATAATTATCCATATCTGCTGCAGTTACGATCTCTCTGTTCGGAGATTCTTTGAATATTAATTCGAGCAAACCGGGGGATAGTTCGTAAGTCTTGTTCTTAACTGACAAGCGCCCATTGTCGAAAGTTACTGGTGAATCGCTAATCATTAGGACTCCTCCCCTCATTTGTCGAACACCGTACGAATCATTAAGCTCTTTTTTTTCACTCGTCTCGAACATTCGTAGGTACTGCTGTACAAGCGGTTCAATGGGAGATACTTCAGATGTTTCTTGCAAAACCGATGGATCCTTGCCAGACGACGAATCCTTGTCGGACGATGAATCCTTATCGGAAGATAAATCTAATATTTGTTGTTGATAATCGTCATCATCTTCATGCGCAGTTCTAAATGTATTATCCAAATCACCCTCCTCTTCCTTCAAGGCTGCATTCTCTTCTTTCCAAGCTGCTTCCTCCTTTTCTTGTTTCAGCTTTTCCTTCTTAATGTTTTCCAGCTTTACCGACTGATCGACTAGCTTTTGCAATGGAGTTACCACGGATTTGAAAACGTCGCTCAGCTCCTTATCCGCTGTGATCTTCCCCAATTTTATCATTCTGTGCTTGCGTCGAATCGCATTGCTCACGCTTGCGATTTGACGTAATACGTTTTTCTCCTTATTGAGGTTAGTACTCTGCATATTGACACTATTGAGATTAGACTTTGACTGCGCTTATGTCTTTCGAGATTGCAAATTTATAAAACAGTCAAAACCCTTCCTGTAGCGACCCTCATTCAGCTCTCTGTCCTTGTCTATCACAACAAATCCATATTTACTTTCGTTCCAGCACACCGAATACAGATCCTTAAACTGCGTATATGTCATATTGGTATTGGCATGGTCATCGTAGATATGCTTCAAGTTCATTTCATCCTGGCGAAACAACACCAGTAGATTAGTATTATCGCGTACGAGATGTTTAGGAATACCCGCATATGTTTGACAGAGATAGAAGCAGTCAACATCTCTGTGCCGACCCATGCAAAAGAACGCTCTTATATTATTCTGCTTCTCACAGGCCACATCGCCGAAAATCATAATGGAGTTTGGCTTAGTGTCCTCCGGTTTGATCACTTGCTCATGATCCGCGAAAGGGAAGTATCCCACTCCTTTCACAGTTTCGAGTAGACGCTTGGGAAACTTGTATTCCGCTTAATTCAGCGATTTTGAATATACATATACATTCTCAAATCTCAAGCCATTAGGATGTGTTATGAGGGTGAGAAGAGCATTAGTCTTTCCATAATTGGATGGACCGCAAAATACTGCACGCACGCTGCTTGGCAACAAATCTCCATGACGTCTCTCTCGTACATTCTGTTGTACAAGCTCGTCAAAATTCTTCATAGGTAGTTTCGTTGACTGATCACTGAACCTCATCTTGAGAATGACTGACGTCAAATGCATGGATGGTACCTTTATAAAAGGACGATGATATAAGTATAACTTGCATCTCAATTTTATTTCAGTATCACTTTGTACTTTCTATGAATAGGATCGTGTGCAGAGCGACATGAGCAATTCAGGAGATTCATCCAATCCCATCGCTAAAAGCTTGGAAAAATTTGCAGAAGAGGTGAATCAACGGTGTCCTCCTTCTAATCCCTCCGATGTAAATGTTGGGAAGATCACGGGAAGTCCATCATTTGCAGGAAAAGTCGATCCTGGACGATATGGAACTATAGGCGATAAAAAGAAATAGGCTATAAATAGTATATTCCGAAGAAACCATTGCTCAGTCTTGAACGATTCGTTGTTACGTTATGATCGTGCATAAGCGCGGCAAAGGATTTGTAAACGATCTGATTAATAAGCTTCCTATCGAGTTACGCGTACCGGGATACCAATACTGCGGTCCTGGTACTAAATTGGCAAAGAGACTTACACGAGGTGATCCGGGAATCAATCCGCTTGACGCTGCGTGCAAAGAGCACGATATCGCATACTCAAAAAATCGAGATAACCTCTCCGCTCGACACACAGCAGATAGAATCCTCGAGGAGAAGGCTTGGAAACGTGTTCTCGCTGAAGACGCGAATCTTGGTGAAAAGGCAACGGCTTGGGCTATTGCGAATACGATGAAAGCTAAAACCAAACTCGGTATGGGCATTAAGAAGAAGAAGAAAATGTGACTAAAGCGTATTATTCGAGCGGCAAAAGCTTCAATGATGCCGGGTGCCAATGCTGTGAAATCAGCCCTAGAGGGCGCCCGTGCAGCTATGAGAAATGCTGGTGGTAAGAGAAATATTCAATCACCACGGATCCTGCCTGTACCCTCCAAAATCGGAGGATTCTTGCCGTTTCTTATACCTATTTTTGCTGGACTGAGTCCGCTGCGCCACCAGCGCCACCAGAGCTCCCACTGGAGCTCTTGCTGGTGGCGCAGCGGGCATTGCTAAAGCTGTAAATGATGCCAATGCTGCGAAACGTACTCTCGATGAGAGTAAGCGCCATAATAATGCAATGGAGACGATTGCTTTGGGCAAAGGACTGTACCTCAAACCCTATAAAAATGGGATAGATCTCCGTCTAAAAAGCATATAAGGCTACCACATCGAGCACTCACTGATTATGAATTATCAAGGTTTGCTAAAAACATTCAAATTCCACATTTTCGTGGTGTTTATATGAGAAATGCATTGCCCAAAGGCGGACCTCGAAAATATGAATCAGCTATAGTGAACCTCGATGATAAAGAAGGATCTGGCACACATTGGGTTGCATACGAGAAAAAGAACAACAAAGTCATTTATTTCGATAGCTTTGGCAACCTGCAACCACCGCCAGATTTAATGAAATATCTCGGTGTTGGTAGCACCGTAAATTACAATCATGAAAAATATCAGGATTATGACACAGTAATATGCGGACACTTGTGTCTCAAGTTTCTAAATGGAGAACTATAAAATGAGCTCTCATATGATACCTGGTATCAGTTAAACATCAGACGCGATGGGTGATTCTTTTACGCTAACACTATCAGGCACATCGTCGATACTCGAGGCTTACTTTTTTCCTCCAATTGAGTTGTCACCATTAAAAAATTATACTTTGGGTCTCGTTGAGCTGCTGACCTTCAACTCTATTCTTAATATAGACGTGGGAAATAACAAGTTCCACGTAGACAAGGAAATCATCACTATACCAACTGGAAGTTACGAAATTGAAGATCTTGAAAATTATCTGCAAAAAGCGCTCTCCGATCGTAACATCATCGTCAATTTAAAGCCTAATAATAATACTCTGTGCAGTGAAATCAAGTGCAATCGTAATATCAATTTTGAACCAAGCGATTCTATTGGACGATTGTTGGGTTTCACACCACGGATCTTTCAAGCCAATATTACTCATAAATTTGACTTACCAGTCACCATACTCAAAATCAATTCACTACGAGTCGAGTGTAACATAACTGCAGGAGCGTATATCAACGGTAAACGAGTGCATACTATCCATGAATTTTTCCCTATTGTCTCACCAGGATATAAGATCGTTGAAGTGCCATCACACATCACTTACCTTCCTATCACTGTACAATCCATACATAATCTACAGCTAAAACTCGTAGATCAGGACGGTGAATTGGTGAACTTTCGAGGTGAGGTTATAATGATTAGACTGCACGTAAAATCATAAAAATGGGCATTGTTTTTGAACCAAAAGGTGGTGGAAGTTATAAAATTGAACAGGCATGCCCAGAGCGAAACAGTCATCGAGTATCTCTCAAGGAGCTAACACATCAAAACATTCGGTTTCTGAAGAGTCTGGGTCTGAAACCTCGAAGAAAGTAAAAATACGTGTTTGTTGCATCACAATTTTTTGCTTTTTACCATGGAACACATCCTAAGAATACAAAAGCCAATCATATTTGACGAGTCCATCGCGCATTATGAGATTCATGGGCATCAACCATTCGCATCAGCAACCTTCAACAACAACGATGAAATTCGTTTCAAGAAATTCATCCGCTGAAATCAAACGCTGAAATTCGTTCAGCATCAGGATTTGTGCTTGTTACCAAGCAAGAGGTCATTGCATGTATACGGTAGATTGACAAAAGCTGATGGACAATCTACCGTTACTGCAACAAAATTGGTGAAGAATGCTATCTGTCACTTATTTGAGGAAATTCGTTACGAGCTGAATGCTGTAGAGATCGATCGAAGTAAAAATGTTGGTCTCACAACTCTCATGAAAAACTACATCTCTCAGAATCCTAATCAGAAGTCTGTGATGGAAAATGCTGGCTGGATGAGCGATGAAGAAGCATCGATAACCGATGATACTGGTTACTTTGACATCTCCATACCTCTGAGTATGCTACTGGACTTTACAGAGGACTATCGCAGAATTGTCGTCAATGCCAAACATGAGTTGATTTTGACACGGGCAAATACTGATATGAATGCTATTATACAAACTATTGGGGATGCTGCTGCAGCGGAGCAATTCAAAATTACTCTTTCGAAGATCGAATGGATGATACCATACATTAGGGTTGCTGATCAACGAAAAATTCAACTCTTAAATTACATTGCCAAAGATTCATCTATTCCTATAAGTTTTCGTGCGTGGGAATTGTACGAGTACCTATTACTACCTCCAGCCACAAAACACGTTTGGGTTGTGAAAACCTCTACTCAACTCGAAAAGCCTCGATACGTTGTTGTGGGATTCCAGACTGTGCGAAAAAATGGTCCTACTAAGAATGCGAGTCATTTTGAATATTGTAACATCAGAGATGTCAAACTCTTTCTCAACTCACAGAGTTATCCCTATGGGAATTTAAATCTTGACATTGACCATAATCAGTATGCTCTACTCTATGATATGTATGCCAATTTCCAGGCATCGTACTATGGGAAGGAGCCTGAACCACTGATCAGTAAAGGTGACTTTTTGAAGTACGCGCCACTCATTGTCATTGATTGTTCAAAGCAGAACGAATCGTTGAAATCTGGACCGGTTGACATTCGATTAGAATTTGAGTCGACAAATCCTTTTCCACCTCAAACCTCGGCTTATTGCTTAATATTACACGATCGTATAATAGAATATAATTCAATCAGTGGAAATGTCAAGAAATTGGTATGAAAAATAAAAAATACATACTTTTTTATTCGTGGTGGGGTTAAAAATGTTGCTATAAAGATATTAGTTAAGCACTCCTCAGATCAGTCGTGGCTGAGAGATGGAGTTCGTGGTCGACCTACAGGGTTTTAAGAAACCCATCAACGAATTTGTGCTCAAAGAATTTTCTGTAATTTCCTTTACCGATTCCACACCTTTGAAGCACCCTGCGCGTTGAATAATTTGCTAGTAAAATACAAATGTACAAACGCATGGCTGACACGCAATTTCCATGGAATACCCTGGAACTTTGGTCCTGTGCCCTATAACGCTGCAACCGGAATTATCCGAAGCATTTTACACAATGCTAGAACTATCTACGTGAAGGGTTCAGAGAAGAAAGAATGGTTGGCGAATTTTTTGTTGGAAGGATCCGAACGCATTGTCAATCTTGAAATGCTTGATTGTCCGTCGCTGCAAAAGTTGCAGAAACATTCAAATACTGGATGCCCACATCATGAAAATGCATTCAAATTCAATTGTGCTAACCGAAATGTTTAGTTACTAAAAAATTGGATTCTCGAACCTACCGATTGAAAATATCTTTTTTTTTAATAAGTATATAACTTATGAATATTTTATGTTTCAAAATTTGCTGGAATACAGTGTCAGGTTTTTATGAAAATAAATAAAAATTTCATATGAAAAGTATTTATTGACTTTTTTTTTACATTATTCCTTCACTTTAGGTATTCGAATTATCTCTACAAACTCTTTTAAATGCTTCACGTGATTATGTAAGTTTTGAGAAAAATCTATTACATCGTTGACCGGTTTATCCTCTAAAGAGACATATGAATTTGCCTCTATTTTACATTTTAACTGAAACAATTTTTTAATTATTTCAGAAACATCATTATTTAAACATCGGACGTGTTTATCGATAATGTCGATTAATTCATGTGTACGCTTGCACTGTGCACAAGGTGGCTGCCGGTGCCGCCCTCTTGCTCGCATTTCACTTTTCTCAAATTTCTTTGAAACTCTACTATGTCGTTGAGAAACTCGTAGACTGCATCTGGTGGATCGTCTCCAAAATACTTGTGTACAGCATCCTCATAATCACAGAAGTATGGTGGAAAACAGCACAATTGTTGCAACTGGTCTGGACTTAATTCATCCATGTTCATGACTGACTATCGTCCGACGAAAAATTTTGCTTTTA
Source organism: Rhimphoctona megacephalus (assembly GCA_963989365.1). Classification (NCBI taxonomy): domain Eukaryota; kingdom Metazoa; phylum Arthropoda; class Insecta; order Hymenoptera; family Ichneumonidae; genus Rhimphoctona; species Rhimphoctona megacephalus. The sequence continues at coordinate 17,726,514 of OZ022417.1, forward strand.
TACCTCTTGGAAGCGTCTAGAAGCTTGGAACTTTTATTACTCCTCACTACTACTGCACAAAAAGCATGTAAACTAACACCTTTAACCATGAACGTTCTGCAATATTTAATTACTTCTGATGGTAGTGTCTGTTGAATATAATTTTCAGAATAATGTTATTCGAATATTCGTTTTTATTTTCAATTGTCCATAGATGTCTGAGAGGGATAATGAATAATAAACAAGTTTTTTTATAAGTTTATTTTGAAACTTGAAACCCTTTTTTCAATGAATAAAACAATAAGTCTACGGTTATAATACTGTATCTGCAGCACTCTTTTGTCAAATAAAATTTGGTTATAATGGAAATGTGTAATTGATGATTACACCTTTAGTAAACTGAGTTGAAAACTCGACTTGATTATATTCACCGCCAAGGTAGCGCATCTGATGTCTGTTCTCTTCACATGCTTTCATCATTTCTTGCAGGAGCTCATCATTATCATTCAAGCGCTTTGCCATTCTTGCAGACAAAAAAACCGAAAAGCTATCTTCCACATCTACAGTTATCCTGATACCGTATTTTGTTGTAATTCGACACACCTTGGTGATTTTATAATCTTTATATAACACCAGATCCTCCAAGTCTTTCATCGGTAGGTATTCCTGGCTGTTTACCCGCCGCCTCACTTTGTTGATTTTTTATAGATCCATGTTAGTTTATTGTTAAATTATAATCAGTCGAAGAACAATTGTTGAATGTTTCAAGAATGGAACTTCTCGCCCTTTATAGTTAACCTCTGGCAGGAAATCATCGAAACTTCGAGAGGGCTGTCATCGTGTACCCCCACCCCTATGCGTCTACCAAGGTTAGGCATATTGTCTTTAATCTTTTACACGTGGAGTATAAACAAAATTATTTGCGTCCAATTTTTTGGAATTATAAGTTTTGCATGTAAGAGGGGCGTATAAGCTATATCACACACACAGCCGATATCACCTTATTCTGTTTATGTTATAAATCTTGCCACCGCGTATTTGAAATTTGATACCGTTATATATACTGATACATCTTTCACACGTGCAGTATAAACATCCTGTCGTCTTGTCGCCCTCATTACCCTCCGCTAACCCTGATCCTCAATGACACTGACGTCATTATCGAACCTTCGAGAAGGAACGACCTCTATCTTGCGACTCTCATTGACCTTGACGTTCATTGACCCTGACGTCATCGTCGAACTTTCGAGAAGAGACGCGTGACGATATCATCGAACCTTCGAGAAGGAACAACCTCTATCTTGCGACTCTCATTGACCTTGACGTCATCGTCGAACCTTCGAGAAGAGACGCGTGACGTCATCATCGAACCTTCGAGAAGGAACAACCTCTATCTTGCGACTCTCATTGACCTTGAAATCGAACTTTCGAGAAGGGACGCATGACGTCATCATCGAACCTTCGAGAAAGTTCCAGAAGTTTCTGGAAGGTTCTAGAAGGGGTTCGTGTCTTGGCTGAGGGGTCGGTAAGTGTCGGTAACAGGAATCTGTATCTAGAAACCCTCTTGTATATCTACTGATGAATTTTGCGAATTTGTTTGTTTTGCCATTTCTTCGGTACCTTGTTGTATTTTTTCTTCATCTAGGGCCCCTTTTATTGCTGCTTTCAAATTTGGGTACCCCTTGGCTTTAACTAATATTTGGTACTCCTTTTTGAGTCCTCTTTCGTAGCTAGATAAAGCTAGTTTTTTGACGTATTGTTCTATTACTTTTTTCTCGCTTACTGATGCTTGATCTTCTGTGCTTGCTTCGATTAATTCCATCATGAGAACTTCTAACCTTTTGCCAAATTCTAATACACTTTCGCTGGGTTTTTGTCTGCATGTGTGCATTTCTACCTGCAAAGCTCCTATCGTGCGTTTTTCCCCGTATAATTCTGTAATGTGTTCTCGGAATGCTTCGAATGTACCTATTTCTTTATAACGTACGTCTTCACGCGCTTGATTGGTTAATTTAGTGGCTAAAACAGTTTCGAGAAGAAAAGGTTTGTCTAAATCGTCTATATGTTTGTTAGCTAAGCTATATGCATCAAGTAGGCTTTTCGCTCGTTTTGGATCTTGTCCGTCAAAAATTGGAATTAAGGATCGCGCTTCTTTAAGAGTCATTGACCCACGATTTCTCGGTGGTATACAGGGTGTGTTATCCGTCGCATTCGCTTGATCTCTGTTTCCGTTACTATTTTCGTTATTTCGGCCATTATTTGAATTATTTGTGCTGTTACCACTCGCGGTCGCGGTTTCGTCTAAATTTACGGTTTTTACCATTGTTATTGTGGTAGGATTAAAAGTAGATTCGGCAAATGGATTTTCTCTAAATTCACTTTCTGAATATGCGTCTAAATAATCGTCTTCGGAAGTAAAAGTTTGATTTAGCGTATCTGTGCTATTTTTTCTTTTTCTTCGTTTTACTACAGGCTCGTCATCGGCTTCGTCCGTGGACTGTTTATATATAATTTTATTTCCGAAGAAAGAATCGAGCGACCGCGAAATTGTGCTTACGCCCGGTAATTTAAGACGGTCAGCTAACTCGTCGTTAGACATATAAAAAATTTTCTTATACGCGCTGGCTTTGGCGGATTACAAATTAATTAATGTTCCGTCACTTACAGTAAGAAGATCTCTCTCATGTTGCTTGTTGTCGGGTCGAATTTACGTCGGTCGGTTTCTCGGTCTTCCTTCCTTCAATTTTTTGAATCTGCGATGTCGATCGGTCTGCTACTCGATGAGACGATAATCGGCTTCCAAGTTGTCGAATTGAACTGCTATGGTCCTTGTCGATTTGATGCTCGGATTATTCGCTCGAATTTCTCGTCTGGTCTTTTGCTCTTTGGTCCTTTCTTCCTTTCCGTTTGACCTCGTAGACGTGTATTGTTCTCGAGTTGTGGCAATCCCACCGCTGCCACCAATGTTGTGCCCGCGAAGACCGTCACGTGGGGACGAGTTATCGAGGACGGGTATTTTGGGATTATTTGCCAATGAATGAGCCGAAACTCGAACTCGATATTTAAAAACAAGTTAACTTAGGTTTATTGAGAAAAGTGAAGTTAAAAAGGTGTACAAAGTCAAGGTGATTTGCCTTGAGACCAATCGTTCTAGATTATTTCGTAGATTGTCGCAGACTGCCTAATTTGGGTAGAGTCGCTGCTTTTAATGATTCGCATAATTTCCCCCAAATGGTATTAACTTTACCCCTACTATATTTTAATTGGCTATCGAATATTCTCGAGCGATCGGTGGCGTGATGCACCGTCAGCATTTTGGGGTGAGCTCGCTCAGGGTCGATATACCCATGCGGCGATCGAACGTAGGAATGTGCTATCTTACAATTTTATTTATATTGGCTTGCTGTTGCCGTCGATTTACTTCGCAATTTGTTTCAACTGATTTTGGGTTGCTATGCGGGGCATAACAATCCGAAATAAAATAACATATCAATAACAATCTGGGTTATAGCGTATGCATGTACACATTTATGCAAATTGACATCATTGACTACTGGCGAACGGCGATGTACAAAATTTGTATCATCACGCTTTAAATGATGTTCGATAGGCCCTTTTGTTTGCCGGTGGTTGACACATGTTTATATATGCGTTTATATACATATCTACATGTAATTGTTTGCGTGTATCAGTTTGCCACGGGCTGACACAGAGTATGCCTACCTTTGCGTTCTGTCCCGCAAATCCCATACAGGTGGAGGTAAAATCCGCAGTCACTGCTTGAAAATCTGCACGTAGATATGTCTGTATATAACGAAAGGGGTTGAAGGGTAGAGGAGAGAGATCATCGATATATATAACCGCGCACGAATGCCACCCGCAACGAACACCAACGAAGAACAAATTCTCTCTCGCGACTACGTGTTTATGTACATATATAAATGTATATATAGGTTTATACCATAGGTACGTACATATGGCATGTGTATACAGATGGATTTTGCGCGAGAGCTTTGCGTTGATGTAACCAAATGATTGGGTAAATGATTCCACAGGGTTTCGCGAGTAATTGAGTGGTGCCGGATACTCACGCCCTCTATAGTATATAAGTGAGTGTGTACGTGTGTGTTCATGTGTACGAGCATCAACGTGTGTGGTTGCGTCCATTCGCATCCGATGACTCTCTACCATGTGCCCGAAATACCCCAACCTACGGATTGACCCTCACCGTATCGAAAACAATGATAAATTAACACGCTTTTGCCACCACCAAATAGCATGTCGCACTTTCATTCATTTATGCATTTGCATTTGTATAAGAGACTGAATTATTGATGAAGATGGTCGACTGATACTCAGAGATACGTCCAGGAAAATAACACGAGGGTCAACAAAATAGTGATTGCCGTGTCTATTGATCATCTTTTCAAAACAGCGAGATCTTTATTAAAATTACACCATTTTTTGGTTATCACTTAGAGTTAGTATAATTAGCATCGATGTAGCGTGTACTCCGTTTGCCAATTGCCCTTTTAAAAGTCGAAAAAATACGATTACTATCTCTCTTATTTCATCGTCGAGTAACTTGTACAAAAATTGAACAGACTCATCAAACAGCGTTTTTTTCGTTTTTGGATAAATAGTTAACATATTTAGAATAAATAGTTATTACTAAGTCGTCGAGGACCATCTCAATCTTCAAGAAAAACATGGGGGACCATGGTCTCTAGGACTGACTCCAAAACTCTTGAAACTCTGTAATACTAAAGAAAAGACATTCTCGCTTACGAAGATAATGGTTAAATAATATTCTTCCCGATGATTCGGATGCCCAAGTGCATAAAATTTTCTTCAGGGCTCAAAAGTTTATCCAAAAAAAAACGTAAAATTGAATGATGCAAATTTTATTGGCACGACATACGGCTGATTAAGTTCTGAACGATCTGACTTTGTGGAAAAAAAATCCGTGATGATGCTCAGACGTATTAGTACCTAAGCGCAACTCCTACTAAAATAGGACCTCGGAAAAAGCTCAGACCAATAATAGCAGCCGTAACTAATTTACTTGTTGCTTTCCGCAGCAGCGCTAAATTTGTTTATGTCGGGAAAACACAAATTCTCTATCGGATGTTCCTGTCACCCCTTTATTCCGAAATATAAAACCACAAAAGAGTCCCGCAGTATCATTTACCTATAGTTATCCTTTCGGAGAGTTCGGAATGTCTGTCGAAAGGCTAGGGGTGCTTTCGACCCACACAGAACCCCAAAAATGAAACACATGTATTCTTTGGTGCACGTGCATGAATTTCTACCTGCCGGCATCATCGAAATGTATATATACAGACGAGTATTTTACCAGTATATGTGACACGATAGTGAAACGAGGTCCTGGTTCACAGGTGTTCGTAGGGGTTCGTTGTATTGGTGGCACGCGCGCCCCACGGCAATGACGAGTTATCCATGCTAGAACACCTCGCTTCCGCGTTCCCAGAGGCGACCACGGCCAACACATCTGGATGTATGTGAGCTTTCCTACATATATGCTGTGCTGTACTGTGCGTGCTGTCAGCAAACATATATACACAACACCGATGACTCTTTTCTTCTCTCTCGCTCTCTCACTCTATTGCTCTGCTAGGAACAAACCCTCGTTTTGTATACGTTCCCATTGCATGAGCACACCTCAACATGCTTTTCTACACATACAGGTGACGTATATCCATGTATTTATGTACATATCACATATGGAGTTACTCGATGGCCCGCGAGAGTCGAGACCACGCATTTTATGTATACTTACGAAGCTTATATACATGTACAGGTGTGTATATCTATAGGTATATACTAAACTCTTTTGCTCTCGGGGTTTGGTCATCGGTAGTCGTGTCATGATTTCGCGTCTGTTTGCGTGCCACCGTTGCGGTCGGGTGTTGGCAAATTTGCGTGGCCGCGGGGATATGTTTTCGTTTTCAATGATTTATGCCATCGAGAACCTAAGCTTGTGTTGGTAAAGCAGGCAACGAGAGAAAGAGCTTGCGTGTTGCGCAATACGCACATGTGTACCCGTTACGCTATTAACGTGACACCACGCGTGAATACCCACAACTGCATTCTCCCCCTCTCCCCTCCCCTTTTGCCACTCTCTTTTCTCTTTCCGCACCTTTTTGTCTCTTTCCCCGATTTTCATGACATCGATGATGACTTTTGAACCCATTTTTGATGAGAGATATCACTTTTTTATGAGCATTCCGCGAAACGTAACATGGTTAATGGAGCTTCGTTAATTTGAGAAATATGTCGTTTACTATTCGGCTTATGTTTTCTGATACGAGGAGAATTCTGATATGAGGAGTATTCAAAAAGCTCCTTTATGGATCTTTTATATGAACTTACGATTTAATCAAAGTAGCTGAAATCTACGGGAATCAGTTATGACATGTATTTACCACTCGTGATTTTTTGCTTTCAGAATTTTGGAAATTTAGCTGGAAAATCCGAAAGAGTTGATGAATTTTTTAACTCCCTCACAGTATCATTGAATATTGAGGTACGAATAGATTCATAATTTTACAAATTAATATTTATGTTAATTTTGTGGGACATTGATCCAAATTCAGGGGTAAAGTAATTGTCGATATCAATACTACCATCAAATGACAGTTAATAAAACATGTAATAACGGAAAAGCTTCCAACTTTCATTAATTTGAAGAAACAGTTGATTATTATAAATGAATTACAGACTTCATACATTATCCGCAGATTGTCTCGTTCCAATTGCTTAACTTTTTGTTCCTCCTCATCGTTAACTATTTATCGACTTATAAGTTACCTTTAATTACACTGTTAGTCTACATGTTACGATGTGAAGCGACTATTCGTAGTGATGTAATTAGCATTATTATACCTACAAACACAGGATCATAAATACAGTATATCAATAATGACAGAGAATTAGAAGTATAATTTACGTTAGCACAGTGTATTGATTACGAGCAACAATTTCGTAAGTGAGCACAAATATTAATTAGGTTTCTTGTGTAACAATTTAAAATAATTTACGATGATCATTGTACAATTCTCATTCCTCCGGTCAGATAATACATTCGCATTGCTTCAAGTATGCTTGGAAAAACATTAAGTACGTTTTGTTGTTTCACCTAAACAGAAGCTGGTACGTGTAGATGAATGCTGAGGGTGGAAATAAATTTAATCAAATGATAATGTCGACAAAACCTGCAATCGAGTTCGTGTCTGGTAAAAGAGTAAAAAAAAAAGAAAGAGAGACAGAAAGCTCTCGTCAAGCAATACGTCCCGCAGAAGAGGAGTTTCGTAATTAAAAAAAAAAAAACAATGGATGCTAAGGCACAATGAGGCCAAATGAGATAGGGGATAGTTTTTGATGAAACGTACAAACAGCGAAAGACTATAGAGGCTCAGAATGAAATTCTATACCTCCTCTCTACTCAAAAGGGGTCGAGAAAGTGGACGTTCCAGCTAAGGGTGTATATATTTTAACTATAGTAAGAAATCCAAACCATTTTAGAATTTCGCTAAACCTTTGATCATAATAAAATGATTGCTCAGCGATAAAATAACATAAAATGTTTAATTAATTGTTAATGATTTTAATCGTCGCTTTTTTGCACATTAGATTTATTTCCTTCACTCTGAGATGTATCGTAATTTTGACCGATTTTTTAAATTGTGTATCTGGCCAGAAATTCTGTAAAAGAGTTATCGGACTAGTACATTATATGTAAAGTTCGTTCGTGTTCATCAGTGGAGACTCACTATCGATTGTTGGTCTAATTGTGTTACAGTGAATGTCCGATTCACCCGGCGGAGGGTTGAGACACCAACAGCTGAGTTCCTGGGTTCGCCGCATGAGAAGAAACGAAACATAAATGGGGTCTCTCCGATGGATAAAAAAAATAGGGTGGTTTGCACACTTTTTAACGTTGGCACAAGCCGCAAAAGACCTGACAACTCATATATTTTTTATCCCCGTGAACGAAAAGACCAAAATACAGACAGTTTAATTCCTTTTTGTGTTTCCTTCTTGTTTGTTTTATTATTTTTACATTTTCATTTTTCAACCATTATTTCAGAGTGAGTAATGTGAAAGCTATACATAACAGTTTATAATGCGAAACCGAGTTCACGATTTTACACAACATGGATATTATGTTGCTAGTACCGAAAATAAGTTGGGGCAGAGTAATTTTACGAATTCATACGTAAGTCTCGAGCTTGGGATTTTAATCTAAAGCCCCCACGAACAAAAAGGCAAATTCACGATGTGTGGCCGAGCCTATTATCGTCAGACCCTACGTCGCGCAATTATACCGCTATCATGAATTTTCAACGAGTTTACTCAATGTCGGACAACTGTCCGACTGTGTCGTGGAGCTCCACGAAAAATCCTATATTGCGGGAAAAAAGTAAATGTTTCTTCGTGAGTTTCCACGTTTGCATTATGTTTTATTAATTGAATACGTGCACGTATAATTATATCAACTTTTTCTAGCTGTTTTTTTCTCATCAGGATTTTCTTTTCGCTTTCGCAAGCCCGAAAGATAAATAAGTTCAAAAGTGCAGCTTTAACAGTTCTTTTTTATTCATAATTAACAGAGAAAATAAAAAAAAATTAAACGTGAATGATATAACGCTGTTTTGAAATTGTTTAATTTCTCGTAATTTTATCCATCGGTTAGCCTTTTTTAACCACCACATTTCGCAAACTTTTTTGTATACTTTGTAATCTTTAATCGTCGTTTTTCAGCACACTCGGGAAATTAAATGAGACACGAATACAAAATGCATTTGTAGCTATTTTGCTCTAGACTTTTTCGGGCGATTAAAACAAACCACCAATGACAAATGTTTGTCACGCTATACTTCACGCTTCGTTCACAATCACGGTAAAGAGACACGCTAACAATTAGTTATAGCCGGACAAGTGTACTTATCGCATCTCGACCGAGTAAAACCAGTCCAAGCGGATCAAGTAACCGCCACTTACAATGGCCTTATGTGTGGGTACACGTGGAAATATATAGCACATATAAGAATATACGTATGTAGTACAGAAAGTTATTTTAACAACTCGGTCGTTTTGCACCCTCGCAAAAAAAACGTAATAGCACGAAACCCAACATCTTTTCGATACTAAAAACTTTATCCATAATTATGACATCGTGGCAAAAATAAATTCGCGGATTTATCATAATTTGAGAACTTTTTCTCGCATTCGTGACATTTCAAAAATTTGACATATTTTAAAGGTTATTTCTTGCAGTTTGAATCTTCGGTAAATATTTACTGAAAACTATGAAAATACCATTAGCTTTATTATATTACATTAATTTTTAATACCCCGTGACAAATTTAAAGGCCTCATCATGATTTTTCATTAATTCGTTGAGCTTGCTTTAAAAAATTCATAGAGCATGCTAAATCGATTCCGCAATGGGGCCATAATAAAAAAAGGGAAAGGCGATTAACGGTTTTTTTAAATTTGTACCGTATTCAGGGCCAAATATTTTCCGTTACACAGATTTTTATACATTTTCTTTAGCCTTTCAAATATAAATCTATATGTGTATGAATTCATTATGATGGCAGATAAATATGTGTATTACGAGTTTTAATAGCCGTAAATCAAGCGGAAGAAATAGCGTGAATTTGTTACGTAAAAACTTGAGATTTCATGTCCTTAAAGCTGGTGAACAGTGACGAAGTTGCAGAAAAATCGTAGTGGAAAGAAGAAAAACAGAGAGAACGGTAATTCTGGTTTCGATCTAAATTCTTGATACGGTTAATTGCAGTTCACCTTATTATATAATCTTTTCAACCTAACACGAGATCGATAAATATCATGGAAGAATTATTCATTCGTTGCCCGTAGTCATTATCACCATTTGCATAATCAATCGGCTCGCTCCGATTCTACCTAAAACGAGATTGCTTACATTATACAATTTATATATTTATAAGTACAAATAAATACTGAAAACAGTTGAATCATTACAATTTTCACACTTGCAAATTGGAGGAAACAAAATTTGAAATCGAATGAATTTTCGTCCAGACGTAGCTATTTTCTTCGTATTTCAAGGAGCTTTCTTCAAATCGACCCCTTTCCTGATCGAAGACAGAATTATTTTTATTTTGTGGATGACAAGGTTTTTCATTTTTTAAATGAACTTTTACGTTGGGTGTGAAATAAGTAGAAGACGGAGAGAAATCGTTTTTCGAGACAAAATATATGCCACCCAGGTCGAGCGAAGTATACACCTTGCCTCGGGGGGAATATGTCATTTTCACGGGAGCGTATATTGACTCGATTTTTAAGTCGCTCACCGATATAACCAACATCAACACACATGTGTACATAGATATAAGTACTATATATCGATATAAAGTATTCTGAGAGGTCTTGTTCTATGTGTATATTTTCACGCTACTGCCTATACAGATATAGTATTATATTAGTAGCTCTCGTTCTCAAATGACTCATGCAAAAGTAAATTATACATCGAGAGGATTTAATTTAATGAAACGCTCCATATGCATGAGACGTCGAGCAGACTCTCTTCGAGCCAAGGGTTTTAATATCCATATATGTCTATGTGTACATGTATTCGGGGTTCTTTCGTTGTTGGTTTGCACTCTGGATGACCACTAACACAATCACTTTTGTGTCGTACTTAGAATGTACCTCTATATTCCATCATCCTTAACATTTATAATCCTAGTGTCCATAAATACTTGAAATAAAATTATATGAACTATCAGTGTACTTATTTATTGTCTGAATATTTAAATGCCAGAGTTATCCACTCATATATTTATAAATATCTATTTTTCATGTATGTGTGTATTTAAAAGTACTTCTCTGCATATGACTCTATTATGCAAGTAGCTTAGTTGGCGAGTGGGCGATTGAGGGAGTGCACCGCTCATCAAGGTAAATCGTTAAGGGTCGAGAAATGGCCAGGCAAAAGCGAGAGAGAGAGAGAGAGAGAAAGAGAGAGAGAGAGAGAGAGAGAGTGCGTAAGAGGGTAAGAGGTAGGGAGAGAGTAAGAGAGACGAAAGCATCAAAAGCAATGTTTGGCGGCCCTATAATGAAATGAATTTATGCAGAGTCGTAATGCCTGAATATTTAGCAACCCTCTTCTGGTTCTGTTCGCGGCCTGGCCAAGCAATCACCCTGTAACCCCTCAATCTTCGTTTTCGTTGTTGGGCACCCCTTTCGCACGGAATTTTCCTTGGTCGTTCGACACTGAAAGTGATATCCGATGAAAAGGAGATGCACTGTGGCCTCGTAAACTTTACTTAATAATTTCTGTTTTAAGAATATCTTTTTTTCATTTTGGACATTCTTATTTCAGCTATCAATGATAAATGATGGAACAACGAGCCACACATTTAAAAACACTATGAGAGTAGTTAAGAGATTAAGATTTTACTGTAAGCCACCAAATATGCCAAGAAAAAACATCTAGTCGATTCAACTAGGATCTAGTTAATTCAAATAAATTTTTTTCCTTGTCTCGCGGCCAAATAGAGATCTATTTAACTTTCTGAAATTGTTCTTTTTGAATACAATATTTTTATATTCTTGATTAATGAAAAAAGGTATTAAAATCGGACATATTTTTATCTTAAAAATTGGACGAATATGAAGTTGAAATAAAAATAATATTTATATTATTATTTATAATATTAATTATAGTATATTCAATTATAATATTATTTAATAATATTGTCATGAGTCTGCGACTCTGGGTAGGTACAAAAATTCACGTTCATCTTCTTACACATAGCCAGTCAGAAAAATAATAATACTTTGGTTCCCGCAATCTATGCATATCTAGAGCGCAATTCGTATGTGAGAAATATCTCGACGCTCTGCGCCACGAGATGGCCGGAACAAGAAGCTTTAACGTGGGTACTTGAATAAACGGACCCAAATAGCATTATCTAATTGATTTAAATACAGCTTTCTAGCTGCAACGAATAGAAATTTTGTTGATTCAAATTTTGAAAAATCGAATAAACGATCCTAGTAGATCTAAATAGAACTTTTTTTTAGGTGTATAAATTGAGAAATCCTTTTTCATGCAAGAAGTCAAATTTCTTCATGCCACGTCTTTTACATGCAACCCTTCGTAACTTCCGGATGTTCACTCTCAAAGTTCTGAATTATCGGCTGCCAAAAGTTCGAAGAATCCACGCCTAAATCCCCCGACGAAGCTCTGGTAATTTATGTAATATTTGGAGGGGCGCAACTATTCTACTAACGAGTTTCAACCGTTAATTTATGCACGCGATAAACTTGAGCAAGATTTTCAAAGCTTCTGAGTTTTGTAGACATACATGTATAATGTGATGGCATTGAAATTACAGTTTTAGTATCAATAGTAACGAAGGTGATCAAAATTATATTTGCAAAATATATCAGTGAATAAATGCACCATATAAAATAATAAGATATAAAATACAACCTGTGTTATAATTTAAAAAATGGATTGTGAAAAATGACCAAACATTCGAAATTAATAAAAGTCACCAGACGGACGTCCAGCCCCGATCTTTTTGTTGATATTTAATCTGCAATTTTGTTTTTTTTTGTTCTCAACCGCATTTTTTACGAATAATCATATTTACAAGATACACGTTGAGCGAATGAGTTTATTCGTGATTACATACGAGGTAACTATCAATCATGATCGTAACCGACTATTTTATGGATATTATGTTGGCCGTATGTATACCAATGTATTTACAAGCTGACTACTTGTTACGCTCCCTTCTTTCTCTCTTTCTGGCTATAGTATAATCATAAAACCAAACGGGAACGATCAGCACGAACCAATTTGTATATGTGTGGGCATATATGGTTTTTGGATAAATATGCTATTAATAATAATCGGGCTGGGAGCAATTTTAATGGAACTTACGATACCAAGGATGTTTTAAGCATTAGCATAACTAATACGATGAGGTAATTGGTGCAATAAATAAGTCATTATCAGCTCTGTTCGTATCTCTCCTTCCCACTGGAGTCTATCTTTTCTTGGAAACTCCAGGTCAGAGGGTGAGAAAGAAAGTGAAAAAGTGAGAGAGAGAAAGAGAGAGAGAGGATTATTTAATCAACGAAAGGAACGGGCTATTCCTTCCGATCGTGGCTTCGAATTTCCATATAATTGTCGTCACGCTCTCGTCCCAGCTCTTCTCTATATACGTGTATATTTATGTATATCCGTCAGAGTACGTATATATATTTATATTAATATCGGCGATACACGCAAGACGCCGAAATATTTTAATCACGGCTAATTGGGGAGTAATAATGGAGTTCCAAGCTTCCTTCGAGTGTGTTCTCTTAATATATTATACGCTATTTTAGCATACGTATGTAGACTGACGTCTCGAAAATAATTTTCCACATTTTCTATACTAAAATACTCAGATCTTATAAATACCGTAAGAATTATTTAAAAACTTTTAACGTATGAAGTTTCAATCGATTTAGACCGTTAGAATTAAGCGTGATAAAATTGAATCGACTGGAGCAAAAGCAATGTATAATTATTTTTACGTACAATTATTTAAAATTGAAACGCTGCTCCTTCATTTTTTTCATCTTTAATTTTATTTTTACACTCTGCATTTTATTTCGGAATTTCTGCCATGCCACTTCGCGTAATATTAAACGATCCATGGTACGTTTGGAATGAAACAATTCACAACCACCTTCAAATGAAGGCGAATCAGCAAGAGACCCTACGATGCAGCACCAAATACTTAGGAAGAATTCACCTTCACCCCAACAATCTCGCAACTTAACTGTTCGATCGGCATACAATAAATAAATGAAATACATAAAAAAATACGTCAACAAACCTAAAACGCATTCAGACTCACAAATATACGAATAAATGTAAGTGAATGCAAAATTCAAATGTGTAGATTAACGTCACTGAATATTACTACATACTCACAACCTACACCCTACCAATTACTAGTTGTCAGGAAATCTAATAACAGATTGTAATTAAATAACTAATGAATAAAATAAAAATTTATACCATGCTTCTTTGGAGAGTTTAACATTCTAACAACTTCCCATAAAGTTAATTTAAAAAACCTCAAATATTGAAATATTGCAAGTAGTAATTTTTTAATACATTACTTCTCTGCAAGTTTGCATGCAACCAAATGCGTGCATAACTTTCAGAGTGTCCGACAATATTAACCCTTAAATCATGCCGAGATAACATACCTGAGCTTTCTTATACCCGAGCAGACAGTCGCTTCCTTCCGTCATAATTTTTCCGTCAAAATTATGAATCAAAATATAACCAGAGCTAACGTGGCCGTTGTAGAACGAGAGTGTGGAGAAATAGGCTCTACCCTAACTCTGCATAATATCTCTATAATTCAAAGCCCCATTAGTTTATAATCAACACGTCCAGCTCATCCAATTTTCGAATACTCTTATGTATTTACGTCTTCGTGTGAGTGGGTGTGCACGTGTTTCTCAAACGTGCCGCTCTCTGCAAAGTCCAAGAAGAAAGTATACGCCCCCTCTTTTGAATATTACTATGTCTAAGCACTGCATAGCATGCAAACGTCTCTCATATATATTTATATATTTATTCACGTAAATATATCTGTGTATAAAAATATGTATTTTTAGGCAGATTATTTCATTTCAGTTTTACGAATTCTTATTCTACCGATTTAGATGCAAGCAAAATGACCCAGCGTAAATAGTCATGATTTGATATCGTAATGTAACGAATTCAGAATTAACTATTTTCAGCTTGTTCACTTTTAAACTCAATTGCAATAATACCGAATTACACTTTCCTAAATAGCCGGGGTATTTTCGAATTGTTCAGTTTGGTAATAATCATGAAGGATCTATTATTAGTAATGATCTTCTTTGTTGAATTTAATCAAAAATATCTGCAATTTATTGAGAAAACTAATGAAACTTTATCACTTAAGAACGATGGAAGAAATGATTAAAAATCTCTGGCTCATCATAACATGAGCCATCAGGTTACAGAACTATCACTGTGACCGTTTATAAGTGTGATCAATCTCGACAAATAATCAGCTTCACAATACATATATTAATATCGCACGGTAATTTTCGTATAGTGTGTTTATTTGGCCAAGATGATTACAAGATTATAATTGTCATCTCGAAATATTAGTCCCACATTAGAGTTTGATGATGGATCAACATTTGGGTAAAAGGCTTTTGGTCATCAGCGGTTTTCATAGACACTTTCATCTTTACAGCGACAATGAAGTGCTGGAACCTAAGGCAAAAGATCGTCAAAGTGACAATAGCGATGGAGGGCGGCAGCGTGATGCTGCATTGACAAGGAAAAGGTTGAAAAAAAAGGAATGTGGACCGATGTTGCGGTATATAGGAAGTGCAGAATAGTTCGATCGTTGAAATCGTAGCCAGTTCGTAATGAAAGGTGAACGGAATTGGACCCCGTGGAGCTGGAGAGCCGAAGCGCCAAGTGAATATAATTAGAGGATCAGTGTGGGGTTGGTTGGGGGGATTGAGGGGCGTGGAGGGGGATGCACAGAGAAGAAGGGTGGACAAGAGCCGAGAGATTGGGAGAGAGACAGAAGCTGAAGGGCTTGAAGTTCGCGTAGTAGGACGATAGCTGGACAAAACGGGGCAAGTTCGGAGGTGGGAAGAGGGCTGAAAGAGGGTGTATGAGAATCGCGAACGGCGTCATCCACAGCAACGACTAGCTCTTGGTGTTGGTTGAACACAACGCTGCGTCGGGGCAAACCGGGAAGTCGGAAGGATCGAGGACGGGGGTTACGTAATCAAAGGGTGAAACGTGGAAGAGATGGAGGATGAGTTCGCGGACGAAGTGGATGGAGGTCCTCCATGAACATTGGAGGTGGGAGAGGTCGAAGAGAGTGGGGTGGCAAATTATCATTCGTCCAGGCGCGAGTGAGGGTCCGACTGAACTGGACCGGCAACAACTTGATACCGAAGCGTTTCGACTGCCTTCATCTCTCTTACTCGAATTTCTCTTTCTCGTTCTATCTCCCACTGTCTATTCCAGCTTTGGCAGAGCATCACAGCCGGTGTCTCTATGCGAACGCAACGTTTGCGACAGACGCGGAACACCAGGGCCTGTAGTTTTGTCATTAGCCCTCCGATAACGTCTATACCGATAGGACGCAAAGAGAGACGGCGTAAGAGAGAGACAAGACGAGAAAGAGAGAAAGAGAGAGCAAGAGAGAGAGAGAAAGAGGGAGAGAGAGAGAGAGAAGGAGAGAATGCTCTCGGTTAGGATTATTGGCTAGGATTGGCCAACGCCACTTGTATGCAAATGCCTTCCTCTCACGAAATTTGGTTGGACCGTCTCTGGCGTCATCTCTCTCTCTCTCTCTCTCTCTCTCTCTCTCTCTCTCTCTCTCTCTCCCTCTCTCTCTCTCTCTCTCTCTCTTGCTAAACAGTCACCCTATATATCTATGGAGCTTATTCTGTGTATCTCTACGTGTATGTGCATGTGTTGGTCCATTTGGACGAGTCTACGTTTGATAGGGATTTGCTAAATTCTCATAGGTCTCCTCCTGCCCTGGGATCGAGAATCGAAGATCAGGAAACTCACAACTCCGACAATCCCAAGGATTTTCGGTATCTATCTTATCGATGCAGTTTAATCTTGACCCATTTAAATCATTTGCACTTGACCGATTTACATTTCCAGGAAAATTTCTCGGCGCTCTCGAGTCGCTTTTTTTCTGTTTTTTATCAAATTAAATTTGTACACTAAATTCGATATGTTTGTATACACATTAGTTTAATACTTGTAAAAAATACAAACATCCCTTGTATAATAATTCACTCATCTGTTTAAGAATTAATCGCTAATGAACGTTGTTTTCACTTGTTACCCCAAACAATTGTTATCCTAACACTGGCGATAAAGGGTAAATTGTGGAATTGAAAGCGCCAATTTTACTTTTATATTCAAGGTGAAAATTCATTTTATAAAGGCCGACTGAGGCGATTCTGATAACGTTAAAGCTGCGAGGAAAGAATAGAAAAAACGGTTTGCTCATTTACGTGCTTCAAAACTCGAGAGCTCGAGAGAACTCTCTCACTTTTACTCATCCTCTCAATCTCTCTCTTCCTCTCTTATTCTCTATCTCTCTGTTTGTTATTGGGAAGAGGTGGAGAGCCCAGAGGATACGATGTACTCAAACACCAGTCGGTATG
The DNA here is from genome assembly GCA_963989365.1 of Rhimphoctona megacephalus. Taxonomy (NCBI): domain Eukaryota; kingdom Metazoa; phylum Arthropoda; class Insecta; order Hymenoptera; family Ichneumonidae; genus Rhimphoctona; species Rhimphoctona megacephalus. The sequence goes on from OZ022417.1 coordinate 17,743,773, forward strand.
CTCGATGGAACTTTTGCCCAGCGGGAAAACATAACCACACAAGGTGCGCGTGGTAGAGAAATCTCTCCTTTCGCTCTTTCGCTCTTTCAATCAGAAACAGAAACTGCAGGTGAGCGCGAGAAACGATATTTTTCAAATGATTCTTTTACTGTTGGACTTATATTATTCATTTCGTTTCCACATATCGTCCGCTACTCTTTTCTCCAGTATCTTTTCTCCAGTTTTTTATTCTCCTTCTGCATTTCTTTTTCTCCAGTATATTTATTATTACATAAATGCTTCCTAAATCTATAAATACAGACGAGATCGAGGAAAATCGGGGTACCTAAGAAAATATTGCATTTTTATTAATTTCAATAAATTTTGTTCATTTCTCTTTACTCGTAATTCAAAAATCTTCTTTCAAAATGTTCATGAACGTTTTTTTCCGCCCTTATTCATTGTCATTAATCGAAGAAAATGGTCCATAGAAAAAGTGTACACATCCTAACAAAACTGTGATCCTCACATGTTCACCATATCGTAACTAACTAATAAAATGCAAGAACAATTTAAACAGAACAGTGAAATATAAAACTGCCGGCAAAGCAAATGATCTTTTACAAAGTCAGTGTCAGAGCTGCATAGGATAAACACATAATTCATCTGCTGGAATCAGAAAAAAAAATGTTAACCAATTTTTTTAGGACCCTGCTTTGCCCCGGTCTTCCCTACACATAAACATATATAAACATGAGAGCAAAAGACGTTCGAAAAATTGAATGTTAATTTTTTCTCTCTATTTTATTCGTTTTTGATTTGTAAATGGCAATGGAAATACTTTTCCAGTAAATAATTAAGCTTCTGTGTACGAACTCATGTGCATACTTTGATTGCGTTATTTTGTACCTAAAAAATTGAATTTCTTTTGCACGAGATATTGAATTTTCTTTGTAATAGCATAAGTGCCTGAAAATTCAATCGAACCAGTGTCTGAACCCTGAAATGTATATTGATCTTTGGTTCATCTGCTGTGAAATTGATAGAAGGACTTCGTATTTCAATCCGAAATATTTGATGAGTCGTGTATTTCTTGGATTCTGATTAAGCCTGGTCAGTATACGAGAGGATTTCCGGTCATGACCATATACGAGACCAAATCTGCCGGCATGGTACCAATAAACGTCACTGGCCTACCACAAATGTGAACAGTAAATCCCAAAAGACGTTCTCGGCGTGTCTGCGGGTTGGTCCAGGATCCGAGAGGTGTTGCTATGCCGCTTCCGGGCAATCCTCGAGAGACCTGAATGCATATAAGCACTGACATACACGTATACAAGCCGATCATTCTAAGGACTTAAGGGGTTATAAACACCTGGCTGAGTCGATGAAATTAAATGTTCTCGAAGTCTTCGATACTCTTTTCGCTCAACAGCAGAAAATTAACAAACACTCAGTCCGTGACAACTGACTGTGAAGTATTATTATCGGTGTTATTGCTATTACGAATATTTTGATTGATCAATTATTCAAGATCGATAATTGATCTTCCGGTAAGGCTTTATTTAACAAACAAAAACGGAGTTACGGGACTTTGATCGATTTCACAACGGGGCTAATTGTATTAAGGACTAAGTAATAGATAATTTATCATTTGATGATCAACTTAAAACAGCTTAAAACTTATAAAAACGAAAAAAAAAATCTCTGCAATCTCTTCTAAATGCGAATAAAAAGAGTGTTATATCACAAACGAAGCTGTATATTGTACGAAAGAAGCAAAATGCCTTTTTTGATACCCATTTACAAAATTGAAAGGGCATAAAGTGAATTTTTTATCGCTCACGGAACTCAACTCTAAAAGGGATCTGCATATGAGGATGTGATGTGAAAGGGCCGTTTTATAGAGAGTGTATCGCTAACGTACTTCATAGCTTTGTGAAAAAGATAAATGATGCAAAAATTTTTTCAGGATCTACATAAACGGTTAATTGAAATGGATTCCCCTTATGATTATACAAAAGTCTATTATTTGTATCCATATGTTACATTACGACAATTGATTCATTTTTCATCATGTTTAAAATACACATTTTTAAATCAAATTATAAATGCTTATTGAACCGACAGCGATGGGTGTTTGGCCAGTGTATAGCTCCGGCGATTACCAAAGTTTAGCAGACTTCAACGAGGTCAATACTTGGTTGAGTGACCGCTTAGCCATGCACCGGCTCGCGCATCAATCGCTGAAGGAGAGGCGATTTTTCTGACTTTCTGATGGTGCTAATCAATTGAAACTCAGTAAAAATATAGCCGCCTGCATTGGCCGCGTTTTACACAGTTTCCCTTGGCCCTTGTGCAAATTCGATACAGTAGTGCATTAGGGAAAAGTGGCTGTAGGCAACACTCTTGGGGGGTCTTCCAGGAACATGAAAATTAGGAAAATGGAAAATAGTGAAATGGGGTTGAAGTGATGGTATGGGCTCGTAAAATCCCGCGAGGGTATACGTAGGAACAATTTAAAAAAATGGTAATTCTATATGAATATAATCAGGATATAATTGAAACTTCTCGCATTGAATTCACAGGACCAAAAAAGTCAGTATCCATATAAATATTTCCGATAAAAATGACGAACTCCTCTTTGGGTTAATAAATTATTAATATAATATCATGATTATATTAAATTCCAGTTAAAGTAAAATTTAAAAACAGTTTGAAAATATAATGCACTTAATAATCACATTTTTATTATGGTTCACTTCCCCGAGGCTGTGAACGTTGAGATTTTATGCCAGGAAGAAAAAGAAACTGCAAGAGGAATTTCTGGTGGAGTGGAGTATGGAAAAGGAGGGAAAAAGCTCCATTAATTTAATACATGAGAAATACAGTAATAGCCTGGCAAAGTATATACATTTCCAATATCCTCTATAACTCTAGATTCGTGCAACCAATTGGTGCATCAGTATAATATTTCGTATCTTCCTAAACACACATGTATATAAAGAAAGGTACAGTAATAGTTGGATTCGATATACGAGGAATGGGTGCTCGAAGTTTTCGCACGTATTGGTGTACATGAGTTGGTTCTAATGTATCGATTTCGGTGTTTAGCATAATGAGGATAGACGCAGCGGAATAACCCATCCTCGTACATGCAATGGAAATCAGACATGGTCCATTTCACACATTTCGGTTGTAAGAGAAAGTCTAGCACCCTTTTTGCATTCAAAAATAAATGGGCAATAAAAAAAATATCAAATGTAGTTATTATTGGCGAGGATTACTCATCATAATCAAACTTCCAATTGACATTAACGAGTTTCGAGGGCAAAAAAATAATGAACTTTATAAAAAATGTTTATGTTTATCCAAAATTGATATAATTTTTCTTGTGTATGGTTCCAAATAAAAGAATATTAAATCTATCAAATTTCATTAAATGCTCTACATTTTTCCTCTCAGTGTTTTTCGAAGAGTAATAAAAAACTAATTTTTATAATCCATCCTATTTTTTTCTGTATTATTATTCAATTATCTTTTGATATATTGTGGTCACGATCAGTTTCAATAAATACGCGAAACTTGATTTCGTACACTGAAAAAAAGGCATAGTGTTGAGAATGGAGACGTAGTTAGCTCAACTACGCCTTGAGGTTGGATACGGCGAAACCAATGACGTAATTGACATAACCTCCTTCAATAAAACCAAAACATATTTTGAATAAAATTCACTAAATATTTGAAATAGTATCATCGCATTGCTCGGGAAATAGGGGAAAGTATTTCAGTCAATTGTATCAATCATGTTTGGATTAAATGAATTGCATTGTGTAATTAAAACGTACAGTGATGGTACCGAACAATTACGATTTTGAAATGACTGTAAGAAAATTTGAAATTGTTTTTGATATATATATTTTTTGGAATATTTTTTATTGGATACTTTTGATTTTATATTTTGCGACTTTCAATAGTAAATACGATTGATCGATTTTTTACTTTCTCGTAAGAGCACCTATCCTGACATAATCAGGCGGCAAAACCTTTTTATATCAGCGTACTTTAACTGTACGATAAGGCCTTAGCCCTGTTCACCTCGTAAATCAAGAGTTCGAGTTTTCTCAACGACCATCAGTCGGAGTGATCGTTATTTGATGATTCAATGTCGGAGCCTTATAGACACACGGGCGGTGCGACGTTCACGTGAGAGCGCTCCGCCCGTGGCCTCCTAGCGGATTTCTGCCATACCAGAAATCCAGCCAGAAAATAAGGCTGTCCGGTTATAATATATATAATTTGGGTTAAACAACACTTATTATTTGCGCAACTAAATTTTAATAACTTTAGCAAAAGGTTTATTTGTTTGAATAGTAATAAACGATTTCATCCAAATTGCAACTAGGTAATTAGCTTAATCACAAATTGTATTCCGTTGATCTATGGTGTCATTGAATTCAGTTCTCGCAGAGAAGTTTATACAATGCTATTATTTTATCAAGTCAAGGACAAATCGTATACAACTGAACCTCCGTGTGTTTATTTCAAATTCAATCGATTTTGTGTCTCAAGTTTTGTTTTTTTCAATCTAACCATTTATTACGGTTGTATCACATGAAATACACTCAAAACTCAAATAAATTAAAATTTAGCGGCAAAATCGTGACGTAGTTGTCTCAACGACATGGTTTTCAATGGATCAACCACTGGGTGATTAACTAAACCTAATATGGTTATTGGCGTAACGAAATTCGTCCAACCTCATCGCGTAGTTGGTAATACTTTAATTTTTTTTCCAGTGTAGGCACCAGGTCCCAAGTACTTTATCACAGCATCCCGGAGCCTTATAGTTATTATAAGAACACGTACATCGAGCATGAAGAAATTTAATTAATATCATTTACCTTAAGCGTGCATGTTATTAATAGATGCGATTGGGACGCATTAGCCATTAGTGTGTTTAAAAAAAGAGAGGGAAAAGCCTCCCGGCTGGTATACGAAAGTGTTTACTACACAGGGTTATTCTCCGTAAACTTATCTTGAAGCTGTAGCGAGATACTTTGTTGCTTCTATTACCCACAAAGGGTCCTGAGCTGTGAAATCGAGAAAGTACGATCTAAACGTCGTGACTTCCCCCTGGCTCTACATGGGACGTTCCGTATCAAGTTCACCCATGATTTATCAGCCATCTTTATATATTTATTTTCTGTATTGCTCGATTTAACGTTTTTTCCTAGGGATTCTGAACAAGTAAATTTAAATATGAGAATTGAAAAGCTTATAATTTAGTTATTCAATTCCATAAAAAATAAAAACGCAAAGAAGCATTTCTTTGAAAGAAGCATTTCAGAAGAATTGACGGTGGTTCACAATTCATCAAAATTATACCATTTTAACAATAATGATGTGGAGAATAGTTGTACCCGCTGCTATTTCCTTTTCGAAAAGTTCAAATGTGATCGAATATCGAATTTCGAGCTCGACATTAAATATATTTTTTTTTTATTCCTGGTATGATTGGTCAGATGTCTTGCAGATAAGTTCACGTTTGTAATAGAAACTTGATTAGCCTCGATTGAAATAAAATCCGAAGCAGGATGAATCCAAAACTATTCTTTAAGGTAGTTCCCCCACAGGATCGTTGAATTAAGAAATGGTTGAAATTTGGCATACGTGTTATTTAATACGTTATTCAAAAATATGTGCAATTTTAACAAGTTTTACCATCCCGAACCCGAGATATTTATACTTGAAGTTGGCTCGATTAACACATAACGTATGGGCCATGCATGGGCAAACAGTACGTTATTAATTCTACCGACAGAACTAAAATCAAGACATTGATGAAAAACGAGGAGGAGCAAGAGCAGGATGTCATGAATATTGTGAAAAAATATCAAGATGATTTACCATCTAGTTTAAAAGATATAACCTCGAGAAGTACTACGGTTTTGGCCTTATACGACATATTCTACAAACAAACGAGCGGGAGCGCGAGAGATGTAACCTTTTTTGTGTATTGGAGCATAGCCCGGATAGTTCCGGCAAAAAGTTTACTCGCAATGTCAGATCAAAAACACTTATAGAATAAATTTTACGACAGTAGATGATATCTGTCGTATTATCTATTAGTACCGAATCAATATTGTGTGTTTTTTAAATTTATTTACTACGAATTATCAACCCTTTGCACACATATGTAACGCACACACGGTATGGAACTTTTGGTTGAGGTTGTGGCAGGGGAATTACCTTAAGTCTGTCAAAACGTCTGCAAAATGCTGACGATTTGAAATTTCGAATCTTTTCGAAAATTGGGTCCGAAGGAATCTGGGAAGGAGCCGAACTTCGAAGTGCTCGTATTTCGTCAATACATAGATGGTAACAAAAAAAAATCTTCGTTTTTTGATCAACTTTCCAAAGGTTTTTTAAAACTCGATTTATCAATCGATCATTGATAGAACGTCAAGAAATTACCGGAAACTATAGTTTATTGAGGTTTTCTTACAAATATTCAAGTCCAAAAAAAGAATGATCGATGTTTACGGCATTTTAAAATAACAATTTAGTAGGACGAGATTTGAATACATTTGACTGCCAGATATTTCAAGTAGCTTTAGTGAAATTATCATAAAATAAATGTCTAATGTCGTCAAAAATTGCATTAAGGTAATAAATCACGATGAAAAAATTATATTTAATGGAAGAAATGAGATTGTAATCATTGTGGGCTAAAGGCCGGTCGAATGGATTTGCAATGAGCCATACATTAAACGACGTCAACGTAATATGTACGAGTGGCATCAATATAAATTGAAGATTGAACATTTTGCATAATAATTACGATTATGGTGACATAGATATAATGGTAATTATTATGCAAAATTTTGAATCACACACGAATGCTAGTAGAGCCTAGTCCAAGATAAATGTCATAGTACGAGATGTTGCAGTTGAGTGTTGCTCACTGCGGGTTTTCTAATCATTTTAAGGGGGTTCGCAAGAACAAGGTGATTACTTTCATGACACTCGATAGCGCAGTCCATGGAGTAATACCATCGAGAATACGTTCAGTTCCAATTGCCCGCGAGGCTTCATTATTGATTCCACGAAAAAAAGCCGAGGAAGAAAAAAGTAAAAACAAAAAAAATGGACGTGCGTCGTTCTAGCAATCACTAAATCTGTCGGTAGGAAACGAGAAAGAGCACAGAGCAAGCGGCAGTATGCGCAAGAGAAGGGAAATACGAAAAAAAAATAAAAAAATGAAAAAAAATTGTACGTATATACATAGATGCGCGGGGGCTTCGGAGCCGAAATTCAATTTATAATATGACAGGAGCTAATCGATTTTAAAGTCGATTCTTCATTCGCTCGGTGAACTACACAGACGCGCACACGCGTTTGCATCCGACTTTTTACGTATTATCTCGCCAGGAACGAACATAGAAAAAATCTTTTTTTTTTATTTATCGGACGGAAAGAATCAGTACGAATTTTTTGCGATTGACAATATTGATTGCACATTGTTTGCGCTGTTGCGGGGAACGAAAGAAATTGTGTGTACTTTATTTATTTTTCTTGCTCTCATGTAAACCCGAAAAACAAATTTTATTCATATATTTTATGAGCAGTAAACAGCTATTATTGTGAACTGCTGTTATGATTTTCCAAGACTTTGTAATCGCTTTTTTCGTCAATATACAATTGTTTAGCATATCAAAAGGAAATCGTGAAAAATGGAAAAGAAACGGATAAAATAAAATCTTTTTATGTACTTAAATTCTAGTTATTCTCGAATAAAACCAAACAATTTTTTGATAAAATCTGTCCTTTCTAGATCAACGGAACTTTCCATTCACACTGTCAATTCCATTGATCGATCATACCATGTCTGCTTATCCGCCGAATACAGTCTTCAAGAGCAATTCACCCGACCGGAATGAGAGGCTTCCGACTGGCTTTATACATGGAGACTCCCCAACAGCCACGTTATTACAAATCATTAGAGCCTCTCCACTTGCAAATCAGCAGGTCTTTCAAAAACCGTGAATGGCTCAATTATCAGAGACGATGTTTCACAAGAGATTGGGCACCCAACCAATTGTGTATGGACCCAAGACATTTTAATTAGTAAAAGAGGAAACTGAGACACTTGTACGACGTTCCTGGACCGAGGTTTGTGGCATCTCTAATTTATTTTTTTATCCTTCACTTAATTATGGATCTTTCATGTTAGAGATGTAGTCTTCATTACTTTTCCCAGGGAATCTCAATGATCTCTTAATTTTTAGTCCAAATTGTAAAACTTGAATGAATGGATGAATAATTTTGTTTATATGGTGATCACTAAAGATTTCAATTGCATTTAATCATTATGATCCTAAAACAAATATATCGTGTTATTATTCAACTAAAATATAAATGAAAAATCGTCAAATACTGAAAAATGAAACCAAACTATGAAAATTTGATTCAAAAAAGTGTAAAATAAAAATAGATTAAAATTTAAAAAAAAATAATATTGTTATAATAATAGATTAGAGACTAAAAACTTGTTTTCAAAAAACAAAAACCTCCCAACTGCGCAATAGTATACTGGAAAAAAAATTTTAGAATTGAATGAACAAATCAATAAAAAGCATAAAATTAAAAAAATGAAACAACAAAAAATCTAAATTCATTAAATAAGAAAACGATGAAAAAAATAACAATAATTCACGTGGTAAAATCCTTTATGTTTTCATTTTTCTGATCTGTAAACTTTCTAGGTGAATGATTACAGAATATTATAATCATAATCGTATTCAGGGGATGTTGAGAGAAGTCTACACTCCATATTTTGTTTACGGTCTCGAACACATCTCCCGACATCCCCTAAATTCGATTATGATTATAATATTCTTTAATAATTCTTTAATCATTTGCTTGGAAAATTTACAGATCAGAAAAATGAAAACATAAGGGAGTTGCATTTACCAAGTGAATTATTTGTATCTTTTCATTGTTTTTATATTTAATCAATTTAGATTTTGTTGTTGTTTCATTTTTTAATTAATTTCATGCTTTTTATTGATTTTTTCATTCAATTTAAAATTTTTTTTTCCAGTATAGTGTTGCACAGTTGGGGGCTTTTCTGTTTTTTGAAAACAAGTTTTTAGTCCATAATCTCTTATTATAACAATACTAATTTTTTTCATTTTTAATCTATTTTTATTTTACGCTTTTTGAATTCACTACCATTTTTGTAATTGGCTGTTTTTTGTTCTTTTTTTTTTAATTTGTTATATATTTTTGTAATTATATTGTTTTTTTTTCATTTTTTATCTATTTTCATTTAACACTTCGTCAAATTCACTACTATTTTGCAGTTGGGAGTTCTTCAGTTTTTTTTAAACGATTTTTTAAGTTATTTCAGAATAATTGTTGTTTTAAACTATTGGAGATTCATTTTTTTATAGTCAGTTTTATTTACATGTGATTTTTAGTGTTCTTCCGTAAACCCTCTTTGGATTACAGTTTTTTTTTTCGAAGTCCGAGAAAGAATTTTTTAATTATATCTTTAAATGGTTAATCATTTTCATATTTCTCGATTTTGAGGTTATATTTTCATTACTGCTATTGAAGAAATCTTCGAACAACCCATACGAAATTAAAATACGCACCAAACTTAAAAAATATTGATATCAAATACGCAAATATGAATTTAGATAAAGCTTTTTATAAAAGTCATGACCAAAAACATAACCTACACAAAAAAATGTAAACACAGGCATCTGTCAGAGTTGTGAGCTGGCAGCAATTGCATGAAGTATGCCCAAACTGTTGCCACTGAACGTAATATGACCGCATTGCCTGTTGTTCTATTGGTTGAATCGATATGATACAACAGCTATGACTAAAACATAGTATATTGGTGAAGGAATAAATGTTCAAAATTCGGTTAAGAGATTTTTTATCGTTTTCGCAAACTTTCGGCTCTAAAAGACCTTAAATTCAGCTGACCGCGGTTAAACGGATAATTACCGTTTTTTTGCCTGTGCGAGCAGTCGGGAGTTAAAAAAAAACTAATTCATCATCGAATCAAATATGATATCCAATTTTCTAAACCATGTTAATCAGTATGATCCCCAAAATTTGTTCGGAACCGTCTGAATCGAACTTTAATAGTTGTCATTGTGAAATACCGTTTATTATTCCGATTCTTCTTTGTGTTACGTCTGTGTAAGCACGGATGGATGTTCTACTCTATGGCTTCGGCTCTCATTCCCTTAATTTCACGGTAATTCGTTTTTAACGCGTTTAACATTCGGGAATTGCGAGCTGTCGAGAACTTGCACCGAATCCAATAACCTTTCGAAGTGTGTATGCACGTGTATAGGTGAGTGAACAATCATTAGGTCCGTGAATGTGCGGTTTTAATATGTCAAATAGCAATGCATGAAGAACTATTTAAAATTCTCATTAAAGTCCAGTTTAATTTCCTTGTTTTCAGTACCAGAAAAAAAGGTTTTGTGTAATATCATGATTATGCCAAATAAATAATTGTTTCGTCAAAAGTTACTTCTATCAATTATAAACGCGAAGAAAAATTGACTTATTAAAATAGAATGGCGGCACAAAATATTCTTTCTATATGTACGATAGATAAATGAACGAGCTTATATCAAAATAGATACTGTTTTCACGATTCCATAGAGCACAAAACTGGCACCTGACGAATGTGGTCAGTTTTCGGCCACCAGCAATCTTCTATGAAAACGTCCATTGCAACACAGATGGTATTCAGGAATGAAAATTGCTACTGAAATATTAATATTTCGGCGGAAATTGGAATGAACATTTCAGCGAATTTTATGACGTCAGAGTCAAGTGGATTAATTAAAGAAGCTACAATTATTGTGAATCAGGTGTTTATAAATACGATGAACATTTTTAAGTGTATTTTTAAGATGGTTTTTCATATTATTATAATTCTCGATCTTTTGTATACTATTGTTGTTTTATTATAATGCTATTTTTTTTATCGGTTTATTTCACTAAATCATTTTTGAATAATGAGAATTATTTTTATTCTACAGCCTACATCGTCTTCTTTAATTGCCAAAAATTATGAAAACTCGTTGAATCATTTTACAGGGATCTTAATCTACCCTCAACAAAGTACACACCGAAAAGCTGCAAGCTTTAAATTGTTTGCGATAAACGATTCACTTATTTGTAAAACTCAATGAATTTTAGTATGTAAGGATATTTCGAACAATTATGTAATAAAGATCCCCATTATTATTATTAATGGCGTACTTCAACCCTTCTGAAATTATTTTTTTACTTTTGCACCTATTACAAACTTTACACTTCAAAATTATACAATTATGTATTTTAAAATGATCATTAGGAAAAATAATCCTGTATACTTTTGACTTCCAGCAAAATTTTCGCAGATTGTTTGTCAGCCCCAACCTGTGGTTCATGCAAACTCAACTTTCAACAAGGTTTACGTTCTTCGTATTAATTTCGATACTGGCAACACTTTGTGCTTTAAACCCACTTGCTTTGGAAAGCCCGGGCTTCGATCTGAGTCAGTTCGGTGGTCAGAAACGATCGAAGTTTCGAAATTGAGTTAACGATAACTTCATTGTAATAAGATGACTTCGAGGAGTATGGAAATGTAGCAAATGAAGAAATAGTGGATGATGAATATCGATAGGGTCATGTATGTGAAGGTTAGTCCACATGTTTGTGGTCGCACGATGTGCCTATCAATGAGAGAAGGGTGTTGAAATCGCTCGGACTTCAATGTACGAACCTTGCGCTTACTCGTTGAAGATCATGCTGAACCTTTGAGTCGCCATGGTTACGAACTCCACTCCAGCCAAACTTGCTCTGTTACCGGACATACCATCTACCCTACCAATCCACGATATAGAGGGGAAACCTCGCGAACGTTCGCGAAATGGTCAGCCAAGTATCGCATTTGACTTTACAACCGATATTCCATTCTCCCGATTGTTATGCTTATGGGAAGAACAGCCTTAGCGACTATGTATTCTCTCATACGAGGCATTCAATCTCAAAAGGCCTACGCCATTTTTAGTTGATCAGAAAATATCTCATACATTTCTTTTTTCAATGATTCAGACTGTTAGATGAAACTCTCATTCTTCGTGGCTTTTTGAAATCTTTTAATGTAGAGTGTTAAAAAAATTTGAATATTTTTTGAAACGTAAATTATTGATCAATAAACACTGTTTCGATTTTTAAAAAATGGTTCGATTTCATTTTTTTTAAAAGGTTCCAAAATCATTGAAAAATAATATTTGTCATGTACAAGTAACATTTATGCAATGTTTGTAGCAGTGAAATGATAAACAAGTGATTTTTTCCTAGTTCATTGAAAAACATTCCAAAAATTATGAGCTGTTTTTCTCGATAGAAAAAAATGGGGTGGTCTGTTTGGCGTAGAATCCCTATATTGGTAGGCAGAGGTATTTTTCAAAACGTGACGGTCCTACTTCCAGTATCGAATCACGTGAGGGTTTCACGATGAAGCACACAGGGATGCAGGAAGGAAATTTTTTCCTCTTCCTGCATCGCCGATCGCCTTCATTATACCAATATTACTATGCGGTATTGGAATGCGGGGTAGACTTATTCGTGAATTTCGAGGGCAATTCGAACTCGAGAAAGAATAAAAAGCAAAATTTATGGACCTGGTAAAAAATATTTTGGTGGCTTCAGTCAAGAACTTTATGTTAACATAAAAAAACTGTTAAACGTAACCAAATTTTATGAATTTACTTAGAAAAATATTTGATAAAATAGTGCTCCAGCTTTTTAGAGTATAAAATGAATTTAAAAAATCTGGTCTTGAAATAATACAAACTACGGTACCAAATCATTATCATTTATTAGAAATAAATAAATATTGTTATTTGAGTCGTTTGTTTTTTTTTAAGTCGCTTCCATTCAGTTTCAAACTAGTCTCGTAATTCATTGAATGGAAAAATAAATTACAGACGAGCCGAAGTCATACTCGAGTTAACTAATCCTTCATTTTTGTTACCTTTTGTAAGAGGCCTTTGAACAACTTGAGCCAACAAAAAAAGTAATCTATTTTATCGAGACAACGAAAGACTGGTGTATTCTCAAGCGCGTACAAATAACTTTTCCGAATTTCTCGATACGCTGCCTCGCGTTTGGTTAGCATGTTTTTTTTGTCCTGTGTTTTTTTGCTTTCTTCTCTTCACCTCGTCAGATGCTCTACTTAACACAGAGAGGTTCCAGGTTATTCCACAGGTGTTTGGCGTTTCCGTGAGCGATAAAACGACCCCTTTTTTCTCCCTCGACTTTCAACCCCTTTTTTCTATCCCTCTACCACTGGCATCGTCAGTGGAGCGCTCTTTTCGCCACGATCGCTTACAGTCTATAGAGGGAGAGAAAGAGAAAGAGGGAGGAGGAGAGAAAGAATAAGGGAGGAAGAGAAAGAGGAACAGAAAGAAAAAGAAAAAGCAAGTGAAAACGAGGCAAAAGCGAACACGAAAGGAGGAGAAAAAGAGCTCCCGTGTGCAGTGTGTACCGCCGCCGGCAAATTCGCGAGACCTCTCGCACAGTCTCTCGGGAAGGTTTTTTTTATTTCTTTCTATACACACGCCGTATATATAAATATATAAACATAGCTATATAAAAATAAACCGCAAACGCTTGTTCTGTATCGAAGAGAGACGAGGTGCGAGAAGGATTTCGCCCACGTTTTGAGATAAAACGATACGCATGCAGCCTGGCAAAAATATTTCAACTGCATATATCCCCATATATACGGCATTCCACGTCAAATAATAAAGTCGGGAAGCAGCGCAAATTAAAAAAAAAATATCATGTTAATCTTTTCGTCCTTTTTAAACTTTTTCCAATATATCTGTTGTAACATATGTATATTTCCAACATATCTGGTGTAAGAATAAATTAATCTTCATTTTTTTCCAAAACGATCTTTCGCTGAATGTTAAGGAAGTTCACGCGAATCTAATGATAATCAAAAATTTCAAATTTGAGAGTTGAAATTTGGAAATATTATAGAAAAATATACCGTACATCTATCACCGGAATTATTATTGGATCCACCGTCTAGTTGTCACGAAAACAATTTACGAAAATCACATAAGAGCCTATGTATAAGGATTCAAAAAATGTGATTTTCATAAATTGTTTTCTTGACAACTAGACGATGGATTCAAAAATAATTCCGGTGATAGATGTACGGTATATTTTTCTATAATATTTCCAAATTTCGATCCTCAAAGTTGAAATTTTCGTTTATCATTAGATTCGCGTGAACTTCCTTAAAATAAAAATCAGATTAAAATTATAAACATAGTTCTTTAAGGACCGAAATGATTAAAAAAATCGAAAAAATCTCTGCCACGATATGTCTATGGAACCGTTTTTTAATATAACAAATTTCCATTTATTTTTCGGGATTTTCATTTTATTTCATTGGAATTTTTTAATTGAGATTATTTAATTGAGATCAGATAAAAATCTTGAACAAAAGCTGTATGTTCTTTTGAGGATTTTAATAACATAGCAAGAATTATGAACCCAATCTATGTATCTGTCGATCTGGTCTTGAATACTTCATATTGCTATATATGTAGTTGTAAAAAAATGTGCACCTTCTCTATATCATAGATGCTGAGCTTCTGTTCGTGTTACGGCAGAGCATAACGAAATGCGCCTAACTTTAATGTCCATTGCCCATCTGGGCGATGGGAAAAACCCTATAAAACTTATTGTTCGCTCTTTACAGCCTTCCAGAACCTGTATATGTAAATAGAAAAAAAGCAAAAAAAAAACTTCCTGTGTACCTGCGAGTGCGCCTACATCGGGTTTTCCATTATTCTTCGCCGAGACTATGGATGCGCACTATATATACTTCGTTGAAAATTTTTACTCTGCAACGAAAAAATGTCGAGCTGCTGGCTCCCGTAATTCTGCCTATAAAAGGAGATAAATCATTTAGCACAAAAATCGCAATCAGTAGCTGGAACACGTAGGTGACATTTTTTTACTTCGCTCACTCTTTTTTCCACTGTCTCTTTCTCGTTTTTTTCACTGAAAAATGCATACGTTTTGCGCCAGGGAACTATTGAAACTAATTTTGCACGTAGCCTATCGAACAGACAAAAAAGTGCAGTAAACCTGATAAAATTAACGAATCAACTCAGGAAAGGGAAACGGATGAAAAAAGTTTTCAACTATTTCTTCAATCGAGCGAAATATAGAGAAAATTTAAATTATAAATTACCAACAAATCTTTCATTCCACCAAAAAAAAACTTTGGAAATACCCGCTGGAAAAATGTAAATTCGAAAGTATTTCAGTAAAATTGACAAATAATTTGATTCGTAACATAGGAATGTGTTGGAGAACCAAATAATGGTTTTTATTTCAAAAGCTCATTGCGTTTAATAGTTTGATGTTATTTCAAAAGCTACCTAAACTTTAAAAAAAAATTCAACACATGTATTCGAACCACGCTGTTCCTGAAAATTGATAAAATGTACTTCGCTAAACTCATAAAAAATGAATCATTTGTAATTCCCATCAATTTTTCGTTCAACAAGTTTTATCGAAGCAAATAAAATATTTAATTCGAAGCAACTATTTCCATTTGAAATGAAGTAAAACATTTCAGATAAACACTAATTTATAAATATAAATTCGATTCATCTCAAATAAAAATTTCTTTTTATTCCGATTAATCTGATTTGAGTGGGGAGGGAACTTTATTTGAATGGAATTATCAAAGTTCCTGTCTGAATCCCGATCGCTGATTCGCTTTTTCATTCAGAGTGTATAGAATTCCGTAAAAGGTGAATAGCAAATAAATTTAAAAAAAAATGTATTTAATTACAAACTCAGTTTCTTCGTAACTTTACTGGAAATTTTTTATTTACTGTCGTTTCGATTTAATCCATGTATAAAAGGCAATGGGTACTTGACGCAATGATTAATAATTGAACGAAATCAGTAGCTGGTACAGTTTTTTTCAATGCAGTCCAAATAAAGTATCGCAATTTTTTTTGTTCTTTGCAGCATGTTAGTTAGTTAGATCTTAAGATATAAGACATTGTCCAGAATTCTTAATTGTACTGTTTTTAGTTCCCCAAGACTTGGCACTTCATTCATTGGGACGAAACGTTTTGAGATGAGTATGAGGGAAACGGGAGGAGAGATGTCTGATCGTAGATAGCCGCTGACGGTGCCGCCACCGCGGGAGGATTGCGTCCGAAAAAAGAGGAACGCCCTGGTCCAATCTGTATGCTTCTCTCTATCGATGCTTTGTACGCGGCTCGCGCGAGCTCGTGTATCCATGTGTGTCAGTATTTATAAGGGTATGAGTGCATTTTTGTGCGGGGCAATGCATGTGCAGGAGTATACATATACGAGGAAAAAAAGAGTGTGACAGAGAAAGAGAGAGAGAGAGAGAGAGAGAGAGAGAGAGAGAGAGAGAGAGAGAGAGAGAGATGGACACGGAGAGATAGACATGGGCACATCGCGAGCTGCAGGGGGTCTCCACGAATCGATAAAAACGCATCCCAGGCAGGCGCCAGAACAGAGCCGGTGGAAAAAGGATAGATGGATTATACAGAACGAACGTTCCAAAGAGAAAGAGCGAGGGAACGAGATGCGGCGAGCCGACTGCGCGATCGAAAAAAAGGATGAATAAAAAAACAAAAAAATTGCGAGCGGGGTTAATGCGCTGATCATGTCATATCGAGGCTCTCGCTAAACAAACACCGGAATATCCCGGACGCGTCGTCACGAATGGGAACGAGAACTCTGACAAAACCCGATTGTCACATAATCGTTGCTCTCCAGACACGAAAAATGTCCAAGTTCCATGCTGTTATTTTCTCGTCTTTTTATTTCAACAAAGATCTTTTCGAAATTGATCTGTGAACAATGTTCGATGAACGAGGAATGAATTCTGTCAGTATTAGGGTAATATTTTCGCTTAGAAACATTTTTTCAATTTTTAATCAATTTTCTCGTTCGTTGATGCGGTTATTTACATACAAAAAACAGCATGGTCTTTCGAAGGAATGAATGATTTTTTTTTTCGCAATTGTCCGGTACAATAATTGCGCACAAGTGTGTATACTGGATTTTCTCTTTTTTTTTGTCTCCGAATCATCATCGTCATCGTCATTAGTCAGTACAAGAATGACGGGAATAAGAGCGTACATATTTATTGGCGATATCCCCTCTTAGAGCCGCACTCGTTTTATCCCAGTCCTCGTTTCTCTCTCGGCGTTCTAAACCGCGCCGTTACTTTCCACATCTCCCCTCTTCGGACAACCCCCACGCACACCCGCCGATCCTTTTTACTTTTTCGTCGTGTAACTATTTTACCCGAGGTTTCGGAGGCTTTTCCGATGTAATGATATTTCCATCCAATTCAAGGGGGTGTTCTCACCGCCCAGTAGAGCCAAGTATGCAGGGGCCAAGCTTCGAAAGAGAGGAAAAGAGAGAGGCACAAAAAGACTGTTTAATATATATATATATATATATATATATATATATATATTTGTATACACATATATTCGGAAAACCAGCATCCGGCCGTTTCGTATGTACTCCTCATCCTCCCCTGATGGGGGAGAGGGTTCGCAGGGGAGGAGGAGGGAATGTGGGTGGCTGGCACGTCGCTCACTACGTCATCTGTACCCTCGACCAATCGACGGGCAGAACGAATTTTTTTTCCACTCTCCCGGCATCGGAAAAAAAAGCGAGAAAGAGAAAGAGGAGTACTGGACCGGAGCTATAGCCCCGGCATTACCCCGTTCCGTGGACCAATCGCCATACGTAAAGAGGCATTTTTTATGGGCGCTCGGGTTTCTCTCGCTCTGTTTTTTTTTCACTCTCTCCGTCGCTCTGTTGCACCTTTGTCTCCCACTCTTTGGGCCACCCCCGCGTGTCGCACATTCTCGCGAATCACCCTACATCCTCTTCTCTTTCTCTATCTCTTCTGCTCCCTTTCTCTTTCTGGCTTTCGGCTTGTGTGATAAAAATTGACCCAAGTTCTTCTTTTTGTTTTATTTTCATTTTCTTTCCTCTTTTTTTTTGTCGTTTCTGTATCCCGGATTGTGACTATAACTGCCCAACATTAAAAAAGATGGGTTGTATGCTCGGACGAGCGAGTGTGCACGAGGCTGCTGCTGGGTATGGATTGGTGTCGTGTGCGGTGGACAGCAACACAGTGGCATCGGGAGGAAGCGGAAGAGAAGAGCGAGAATGACGAAAAGAGTGTGTACGTGAGGTTGCGAGCTGGGACTAAAACAGGCGAGAAGAAGGTAGAGTAAATGACCGGGAATGAGTGGAAGAGAGAGAAAAAAAAAGAGAGAAAGAAAGGAAATGCGTAACACTCGATGGCAGAGCAAGTGAGAGTAACGTGTGCATTGCACACAGAGGGATGAAAAAAAGGAAAAATCGAAAATAGAAGAGAGAAGCGGAGTCGAAGCTCCCAGAGGGTAGGGGTAGTTTCGATGTATATGGGTGGGTTTCAACCAGTGGATTTCGTATACGAAGGGCTTCGGTAAAGGAGAAAAAGAGATAAATTGAGAAAGAGAAAGAGCGAGTACGCAGGTAACACAGTGGATATAACGCGGTAGCACGATGGTGGCAGGGATGCCAAAATGGGGGCGGATAGAGCGAAAAAAAGCGGGACCAAAAGTGACAGAGTGAGTGAGAAAGTTCGAGAGAACGCACACCGTTGGGTCAGAAGACCGTCCGAGAGAGACATTTGCGTTTCGTTTCTATACATATATTTATATCTATACACATATCTTTATATATATGTGTTCACGCAAATACATATATCTATATATTTCAATCACCACGTTGGTGGTATATGCCAGCGATTCTCTACATGCCTGCACTCCCCCTTTGCATTTTACCAAAAAGAGAGCTCGGGAAGAGAGAAAGAGAGAGAAAGAAAACTGGGAGACGGGTGTCCCGCAAAATAATGCGCATAAAATGTAGCGTATTTATCATGGAGATAAAATGATGTGCTCGACTTTCGGGCAGCAGACCGCTCTCTGCGCTGCTATCCTAGCCGGTTCTCTTATATATATATACCACATTCAGTCCATAACATCTGAATTTCGAGAATGAGGGGGTTAGAGACGGAGAGCGAGAGAGATGAACGACCGGGGGCTTTCCGCCGGAGTGAGCCGGAAGTGAGAGGTCCCGGTGAGAGGGCTGGATAATATGCAACGAGGAAATAAAGGGTGAGACAAAATGCACGTAAACATACAAGCGTAGATGTTTATAGAGATACAAAAAGACACACGTGTCCCGTCCGCCTTGCTGTTTCAGTCGACTATTTAAAATGACTGCTTGCTCCAAATATATATATATATGGAAACCATACATTTATATAAATATATACATTTATATTTTACAGGATACTTCGTGAAATTTGTCGGTAAAACACTCGAGATATGCATGTGTCCCGAGGTGTTGCGTTCATTCCTGTTTTTCGTGAATATGTAGATATATATAAATGCGTATGTATATATATATATATAAATTTATATACGCATATATAGGGATTATCTGGATGAAAAGAACAGCGTGTAGCAATTTGACAATAGTATTAACACGAGTGTTTGTTTTTGTTTGTTTATAAGTAATGATGAGTCGACTCATCCTTAATTGCACCCTCGTTCTTGCAACTCTATCCCTCATTCTTTCCTTCTCTTTTTTCAAATTAGTTTTGATTTTTTATGCTATTTACTAAAACGAGACATTGCTGTGAAAAAAAACTTTAAAAATAATGATATCAAAATTCGCATCTTTACGTTTAAGATTAATAATCAATGATCTTATTTCTACAAAACGATACATCATAACTCTTTGCAAAATGAAAGCTCTGGAGTAACGATTATCTTGTTATTGCCTTGAAATTCTGACGTAAAAATAAGTAGCCTGGTCAATTTGCATTTATTCTCTCCACAGGTATTTCGAGAGAAAAAAAATGAAACTAATCCTAGAAACGAGATTAATCGATGCGCGTGAGCAAAGATCGTGACGACGTCATTTTTTTCGTGCTTTTGTATCTGCACCCTGCGACTTTTGCAATAAAAAAAAAGAGAAGAAAAAATGTAACCCATCGGAGGCCGCTACGGGAATCGCGCGGCATTTATAGAAATTGGCGCCAGACGAGCGATATATATATATATATATATATATATATATATATATATATATCCTGCTCTTTTCGATACAGATATACATTCATATGGGACATATCGCGGACACCTATATGGCTCCCGATGGCGTGTGGATGTCAAAGTCTGAAACGACCTTTCGAGCTTGCAAACGATCGTCATTGACTAGTTCTCGTACCTGGATACACGACCACTCGACGTGTCGGGCGTTACTGCAGAGAGGTGACCAGAGAGTAAACTCACACGCTCGCTTCATACAGACAGATAAAGCAAAAGCAGGAAAGAGAAAGAGAGAGAGTAAAGAGAGAAGGAGAGAAAAGAGATAGAGGGAAAAGCACACCCTGGAACATATGATCGTATAGTTGGGAGCGACGAAATTCGTTTTCCCTGTGGGTAACGAAAGCTAGTAACCATTCGTACCAAACCGAAGAGCTCTTCGGTGGGTCGCGATAGCGTCATCAAATCACTGTAACGCACCACTCGTAAATTCATCGCTACGAAGATTACGTTGTATGCTATAAAACTAAAATTCAGTGTAACTCAAACGCAAATGTACGTATTCATATATATATATATATATATTAACGTGTATATTTGTATGTGTATAGGTATACTGAAGTTCGTTATACGTTAAAACAGGGTGAATCAGAGAGAAGAAGTAAAAAAGAGAGAGGCTACATAGCACATCTGTCAATGCGACATCCAAAGTCATATTTCATATATATATATATATATATATATATATATATCTATATTTGAACAATAATAGGTGGTTTAAATTTAGTACCGTATATACTAAAAATAAAAGCAGCATCAACGAGTACACATCACTGTACATGTACCATTCGTAATGGGTCGCAAATTGGCAATAAAATTATGAACTCGTTCCCTCTGGTCTTTCTCCCTCTCTCTCGATCTCTCTATAGTGTTCCTCTGTTTCTCGTTCTCCGGTGACGAAAAGGAAATTGCCATGAGTGCGAAGAACGAATCTTTCAATTCCGCCGACCCCAACGCAATAGCACGCAGTTTCTTCCCTTTCATCCCCTTCCATTTCGCTCGTGATCTTTCTTCCTGCTTTTGCAGGGGATGAAGAGCTATTCATTCCGCTTGTGTTCATTTCACACTTACTCGTGAATCGTTCCGTTTCAATGACTAAAAAATCGCATGATTTTGAAGTTTAGAAAGGATTTGATGTTTTTTAAATAAATTTCTGACGAAGTTTGATAACTTCGTAATGTTGGTGAAGGCAAAGTTTCTCCATTCGTCTAATCATTGTTCGCTCCATTACTTTATTACTCACCCTACGTTACAATCGCCGGAAATATCTATAGTTAGCAGCATAATGGCAGACGAAAACGACACCAAATACGACCACGAAAGTACGAGATAAGATCGACAGAAACGTTCTCTTTCTTTCTCTTTCTCTCCCTCCGTCTTTTCTTTTCATCTTTATATCTCTTTTCCGCGTTTTTCTATCGCTCAACAACTGAGAAAAGGGAGAACCGTGAAAGGACCTCGTCAATTTTCGTTTCCTTCGCCGTCGGAAGGACAAAAAATGAACTTAATATGATATCCGAACGAGTATATGAAGATGTTGCAAGGATCTCGACGTCGACGACATCGTCGTCGTCCACGACGATGGCTCACTCCACTCGCAAAACGTTCGAGATTGGGCAAAGGGGAATCGGCTAGTTCGGTCCGTCCTTTGTTTTCCGGCGAGGGGTTGTTTGAGCCACGTTATATAAGTGGCCAACGTTCTCACATATATATATATATATATATATATATATACACACATAGACCCCATTCTTTTGGCCACGATGTATATATACATCGTTTTTTATCATAGAAAGGTGCACAGACATATGTATATATATGTACCTATACATATATAAAGTCGCTGGTCCACCCTTCGTAATTCTATCAGGAGCCAATCACGTCCGGTTGAGGGTGGCCTCTATATCTGTGCATGTGGAAAATCAAGGATATATATTCCGGCGTTACGGCATGTTGGGGTAGTACCGAGGGGGAACGCAAAACGACCGATCGCCGTCTTATGAAAATCAAAATGGGTTCACATATATATACACCCATAAATATATATTTATATACACTCTCACACACGTATTACTTTATACGAACTCTTCTCGAATGACTAGAGAACGGAAATGTGAAGGGGGTGACTTCACTCCGCATGCTGGAATCTTGTTCTCTCGACGTTAATTATCGCCGAACGAACATGCGTCCTCGTATTTGGCGTGAAATAGAAGGGAGCAGCACATACGTTTGCGTATAACACCAAAGGGCTTAAATCTGTTAAATCTTGTAGCCAAATACTTTTTCTCGCGCTAGCATTAAATTTTATAAACCCCTCTGTCACGAGCCCCGTCGTAAATTCAACGTTGCATTATCTTTCACGGAAAAGAAGGCAAGTGGCATCCTTTCGTACAAATATATGTACATATATGTACATGTATTTATTTATTTATGTACACTCTTATATGTTTGTATAAAATTTATATATATATAGCACGAAACTGGGCTGCTGCTAACAAAAATGCTTTCTCATTTTTTGCAATATTTTTAAGTTTTATCACGAGTGTCCTGTAAACAAATTTATGCTGCGATAAAGTGTCATAGCGTTAGTTGTATCTATTTATTACATACACGTATATGTTTCCACATTTATTTAGATCGGTATGAAAAGTGCAAAAGACTTTTTTAAATATATTTCGAAGATTTAAATGGCACTTTTCTTTTTGTGGATAAGTTGCTCAAACGATAATTGTGGCTTGTCGCATCGTTCGCTCAAACGATAAGTGACTCGAATAGATAATGGTGGGAATTCATTAATGAAGGTATTATAAGAGATTTGAATGCATAATAACGATGTTTTTAAAGAGGAGTTGAAAGTTATGAGGGATGAAAAGGGGAGCGAGTTATTCGCGGTCTTTAACCCCGTCTTTGGAAATTCAGGTGTGTGAATGCACAACATTTATATATATATAAATATAAATATACATATATAAATGTACACTGTAAGGATAATAAAATTGTCGAAAGAAAAGTACGTTCGGTATGGCGAGCTCGCGAAGTGGGCTATATAATATGGATCTCCCGTTTCAAATAAGCCCCCTCCTTAACTTGTACCTAGTTTGTTGCTTTTGAATATTCAACGGAGGCTTTTCTTCATTTTTTTCATTTTCAATATATGTATATATATATATATATATATTTTTTTTTTTATTAGCTTCGCCTGCCCGCCCCCCTTACACCTTTTCTCCCTTCAACTACCTTCTCCTCGCCCCGGTACCGCTCGGTGCGATTCCACAACTCGCGAGACATCTTTATTCATTGCCTTTCCAAAGATATAATTGAGTAATTATTTATAATATATCTCGAATATGCATGCTTCACTTCTCTCCTCTCTAACTGGAATACATTAAACTGCTTACAACCCCCTAAACGTAGGGTAACCTCTCTCATTCTCATCGTCTCTGTCTATCTGTCTGTCTGTCCACCCTCCTTCTCTTTCCATCTTCTCTCTCTCTCTCTCTCTCTCTCTCTCTCTCTCTCTCTCTCTCTCTCTCTCTCCCTCTCTCTCTCTCTCTCTCTCTCGTGTTTCTGATGAGAGGTTAGATTTGTACCCGGTGGCAATTTGTGTATATGTGTATGTTCATAAACATGTGTATATAGCGTTTACTGTCGTGCACACCTGCATACACACTCGCTTACGAGAAATTCCAGGCAGACTCGATCGAACTTCCTATTCGAAAAGTCGGATCTTATTCTTCTTTTTGTTTGAATTCTCTTCATCTTGTTATTATTTTATTGTTTTTTTCAATAAAAGTTGAAAAAACGAACGAGGTTTTTGTGTCTAAAGTTTTAAAAAATATGAAAATTTTTCTTCAAGCTTCTGAACGTAAGTTGAAAAGACATTAAGATAAGTTTTGTAATTATTCTGTAAATTTTACATAGAATGTTGTATATATATGCATGTAACTATGCATGTCTGTCAATTTGTGAGTTTCGTCGTTTTGCAAATGATTTCACTGGCCAGCTGAATGCTACGGTTCGTCGATATCCTCTCATGTATCCTGGGTCCGAGCTAAGTAATCGATATATTATTTGGCCATTAATTACTCCTGCTTATGATGGGGCATATACACGTCGGACCTGCATTAGTGAGAAGCTGTTGAAGGATCCAGAGATTTACGAGGGCTTCTGGGATGCCCAATGGATATTCGTCAATATTAATATAGTTATATATTCTCTGAACTCATCAAAGAACGCTCGCCGATCAATTTGTCTAATTATCGGTTTTTCCTTTGATCGAAATATCGAAGAAAATATCTACAACATCGAGCTGATAAAACTGATGTGTCAAGAGTGATACAAAAAAAGTAACGGCCTTGTTTCTGTTTAACTTTCAGTCATTTTTATCCATCGTGTTTCGCCGATAAAACATGAAATTATTCTTCACAATTTTTTCGAATAACGTCGACACAATGTTGTGTAAAACAGAATTCTTATGAATTGATATTAATATATTTTTGTTAACATTTATTTTCGACCATTTTTATACGAAAATGGAAATCTCATTAATTGTTTGCATTCTCTTTTTTCAATATATAACTGAAAAAATGAGCAAGCTGACATGTGCTGATAGCCATTAAAGTGGAGAATTGTTTTAATCAAGATCAATCATTAGAAACGCCCAGCTCCTCAGCTTTCTTATACAAGAATACACAAAAGTGACGAGAGACGTGCGTAGTTTCACCCACAGAGTGCCAGAAAAATCACGCTCAATATTTAAAAAACATTTATAATTACAGGGAGAGAGCTAAAAAGGAGAAAAAGATCACGTAAAGCTCGCGAATAGAAGGCTGTCGAAAGGAGGGCAAAACTTGACTGGATTCGGTCTAGGACAAGTTCTGATAAAGGGTGGAGTAGAGAACTCCCTGTGCTTCATATTTGTGAGAAATTACGACAGGGATGTCGCGTGTCCGCTCGCAGTTACTAGGCGTCTGTGTTGAACGAACCTCACACCACTGGTACCTACTTTCTCCCCTTCTTCTTTACTCTTTCTCTGTCTTTCTCTTTGCAACATTCTACTATTTATCGGCTAGACCAGCACCCTCTTATATACTCGCCGGATTTTATTACCGTAAAGTAATTGCTGGTTGTGCGAATGGTTGGATGGGAGGAGGAGAAGAAGAAGAAGAAGGAGAAGAAGAAGGGGAAGGGATACCTAACGCTCGATTTTTAACTGTCAATAATAATATGCAAGAGCAAAGCATGAGGCTCACACGAGCTGATCGCAAGAACGGTAACATTATTTATGCAGCAGTGCCTTGGGGCGATTGCTGGAAAATTTTCTCAGCCGAAGCGCATCATCTATAGCCCCCATAGTCCATACGACATAACTGCATAAATGTATCGACAATATACAACGTATATAGATATATATACATATTTTACAAAGGAAAATCGACGCTTTACATCGTTCGGGCCATTGAAGAACATGCCAACCTCTATAAGAGACGAGATATCGAGACCCTCGCGACGCAATTAAGTGACCACGATTTCTCGTCTCGCCAACTTTATCGAATCCCTCGAACGCCAATGTGATCGAAAACATATGGAGAACCGATACAACGAGTCTACTTTTTTACCTCAGTATATTTGTGATTTAAAAGATTTCTTCATCGTACAGAAAGAATTAATGGATAAAGAAAGAATGAATCATAAAAACCTTGGAGAAAAAGATTTTTCTTTATTTTTTTTTTATTTCTCGCGGTGATTGATTGGAATTAAAGAAGCTGCAGAAAACGTCTATTTATGTCAGGGATTTATATACTGAAGTATTTTTAAGGATAAGAGAGAAAAACGATTTGTTTATTTTTTTTTATTGAAGCAGAACAGGAAGCTTGGAATATAATTTCGAGTAATTATATTCCGAGGATAATGCAATCCTTCAAAGCGAGTTCGATATTTCCGAAGCTTTCAAAACATTTTATTATTTCAAACAAATCATTCGGTTTATATATTTTTTTTAAATGAGGTTTGATTCAATTTTTTAAAACTGCTCTCAATTGATTTATGCCTATCCAATTTAAAAATACCGTGAAAACAAATTACGTAAACCAATTAGCCGATATGATCTGAACGGATATATTTAGTTATAAATATGTTTCATCTCATTTGCTTTCAGTGATTCATCGTGTATGATCCTAATGCATGGTTCAATTAATACAAAGTATTTTAATAAGCTAAATCAATTAATTCTGCGATGATATAATTAATAATTTTCCTCTAATGCTCTGTAACTTAGATTTTAATATTCAATAATTTGCCACTTTAGATTCTCATGCATGTTACTCGCGATTTAATTAATTACTCATTAAGCATGCCTATTTCTTTTATCACCGACAAATTTGCTTAAATTATTTTATCCTTTTTTGGGAGTAAAAAACATTTATTGGCTGTAATCTGCTTTCATTGCTACAGTTAATACACATTGCAGGCTTTCCAACGAATCTGCATAATGTAATAGTGTCTCCTGCATCTTTTTCTCATTGCCACTTGCCAAAAATGGCTGATCTCAGAAACATCGAGGTAATTAACACTACATGATGTGCGGTGCATAAAACGATTGACTGCAAAGTTGCCACGGTCGTTGGCGTAATAGCATAATGCTGTATTTAATGCGAGAAGAGAACGTGCAATTCCAGCTCGTTCGTCCAACCAGTCTTCATATCTTTTTATAGCATTATATACGATGGATATAATTTCGTGTTCAATTTTTCCCTTTTGATGCTATGATTTACAATGACAATTGTACTGCCGTCAAAGGGCCATTGTGAATAAATATTGTCGATTTTCTTTAACTTTTTTTATCGAGTTGAAAACGCGGCTCAGAATCTTATGAATTTTATTTCCTTAAATTTAACATGTTAAAAATGTTTCGAATAAGTTAATCAAGAAAAATCAAATCAAAAGATGAATCGCATAAAAATATAGTTCAGAGCAAAGATCATGAAAAATTATTAATACGAATTATCATGACTTCGATCTAATCAAATACAAAGATTCGCATCTAAATGTTTTTTCAATTATAGTTTTATATAATTTCTTATCAATTATATTTGTAATTATTGAAACTTCCGGTCGCGAAAGAAATGAAATGAATGTCGTTTTCTCGTGGAACATCGCGCAATCAAATATTTCGTCGTAAATTGAATTCACACTGTTAATCAAGTTCGTCGTGAATATTTACACACATACACACACAGTACGGTATTAAAATTACTGCTGGTTGGTGTGGTAATTCTGGCCAACGTGTCGGAATGTCGAATGATGGAAGAAAAGGAAAAAGAAATAAGGAGGGAAGGAAGAATGAAGTAGGATGGATGAACGAAGTAGAGAGGGGAGAGGCGAAAGAAGGAGGAGAAAGAAATCGTAGTTTTCTCGCACATGGGTGCGTACCCTGGCTACATAATATACTCACATGCCGGGAGTAGTGCGATGTATAATTGGCGAAGCGAGCACACGAGCTTGGCTTTACTTCTCCGAGTCACGCATATCGAACTCTCCTCAACGCGATCTCACTCCCGAGCAAATTCTGTTTTACTTTGGTACACGTGGTAGGAAAGGGAACGAGATATAGATAAGTTAATGAAAACGAGCATCGATATACTTTGCTTTACGAGCTTGATTGTCATGCGTATTCGTGTATAATGCGAGACTCAACGTGAATTGATTACCGTAGAAAGAGAAATGAGAGAAGGAGAGAGAAAAAGAGTTTCTCCGGATCCCCGAGACTTCGCACTACTCCGCGCTTCACAGACGCCTTAATTAAGTTATCGATTTATTTTCAATATTGTCTTCCATAAAGTACTACTTTTTTTATTCACTTTCCACGTACATAAGTAAACGTTTATGTGGCCCCGTCACGTGCGAACTCTCGGAAATATTTATTGCAGATTCTATACACTTGGGCCATGTGCAACGTTTCCTGTTCAGTATTATCCGATGCGTTTGGCATATCGAAGACGAGAAATCACGTATTATTGGATCTCTGGTAAAATTCATGGCGCATCTGCAGCCGCAGTTATCGTCAGAATCTTTAAACGCCACATGAGATCGAGGAAACCCATACGAAAATACGATTCATTTTAATTAATAGATAATGAATTCTTTTTTCTTTATGTCTGTTGGATCGGTTTGGGAAAAAAAAACAATTTTAACATTGATACATTATAATTCTTTCTGTTATGTTTATGCATTTTTTATTGGAGGAACTTAGATTGAATGCATGAATAATTGGTCCATTACAAAGATGCCTAATTCGACTTTTAGCTCTCGTTGTGATGCTACTAGGCGCAATAAAAGGCAGATTATAGCCGAAGCAAGTACTGATAACAATAATCTGCAATATTGATTAATTGACCTATCGATAATCTCCAATTTACTATACCTGCGGTGGTTCAAATTAACACCATTACATACTTCACTCTCTCGCGACGTGCTTCAACAATGTTTCGCAGCGATGATCACTCATTGCACCCATATACTTCATTGGATTGATAAACGCTGCTGGGAAATCCGTTGAGATCCTCGTGCTAACTAGAAAAATGTTTTTAATCAATCGATTTTATGTTTTTTTGCGCCAAATCAAAACAATCAGATAATTTGTAAACACGTAGTTTGAATGTTAATTTTCATACTACATTCACGAATTGCAAAGGAAGAAGATTATGAAATTCAATAAAAAATATAAAAAATCAAAATGAACTTTCGTCAAGACGAATTAATAAAGTTCAAGCCATACATATCGGTCTCATTTTCATTGGTACGATAGTTCAACCGTCTAACTAACAGAATAATTTCACAGTTGCTTATATTTCGAAAGTTTACAAAAACATAAATTAAAACAACCCCCAGTAGCCGGTTTTTTTTCTCTTTCCTCAATTACGAGTCCTTCTCGTAAATATCTATTCTTATTTTACGTTCGCCAAACGAGAGCAGCATTTTTTTTGTCGAAGCGAGTGTGAGGTTTTTTGAGAGTTTTTTTTGCGGGGATTTCGAGTTTAGTGGCCTGTGTCTATACGTGTATAAATATACATGTATATGAAATCGAATCGCAATGGGTTCACGATTCAAGGTAAACCTCTCAAGGAAGCCCGACTCGGTAGCAAGTCTCTTGTGTCGGTGAGAGAGAAAGAAACGAGAGTTTGAAGTGAAGCGAGAAGAGAGAAAGAGATGAGACAGCGCGGCGGTCGAGAGCATCAGCCACGCAACCACAGCGCGAGCTGATTGTAAGTTATATGCGACGCGCGCTTGCTTTATATTCCCCAATGCAACTTTCCGCTCTCGTAAAGTCGTGAATCCCCCCCCCCCTCTCCTCTCTCTCTCGCTCTTTCCCTCTTTCTTTCTCTTTCCTTCTCGTCCTCTTGTCTCCCCAGCCTCCAATCTCTTCCTGGTATTCACGTACGTCTCGTATTCCCTCATCCTGCTTCGTTCCGAAAGTTTAACTCAAGCATAATACCCTACCAGCTTTTTAACCCCGTCCCCATTAAGGGAGTCAAGTCACCCTTTCATAAAAAAAAAAAGAAAAGAGATACACGATTTACCTGAGGTAATGAGGACATTGAATTGAAAGAAGAGCCATTTGATCAACGTCAAAAAGCCTTCAAAGTTTCATAAGCGCCGAAGAATAAGAGTAAAAGGAAAAAAGGACTTCTTCACGGGTGGGCCATTTTAAAGATTTTAAATTTGTTTCCGAACATTCGTATAATTGCACTATTTATCAACAACAATATTATTCTTTTCGTATAAAACTTTACGCGGAATGACCCTGATCCACTTACGTTTCCGCTAATTTCACCACTATATTAATACATTTGTAATTTACTTTGTAGCCCCAAAAATGTAATCTTCATGAGATCTTGCAAAGTGTAGATCTTGCTGAATCATG
The DNA here is from genome assembly GCA_963989365.1 of Rhimphoctona megacephalus. Classification (NCBI taxonomy): domain Eukaryota; kingdom Metazoa; phylum Arthropoda; class Insecta; order Hymenoptera; family Ichneumonidae; genus Rhimphoctona; species Rhimphoctona megacephalus. The sequence goes on from OZ022417.1 coordinate 17,773,965, forward strand.
AATTAGAAAATGACCCTTAAACTCCTATACTTTTAGTTGTCAAAACACAAGTGCCCAGCAAAACTTGCATCGAAAGCTCAGTCAGGATTCTCGAACTTCTTGTTCTACGAGATTGAGATCTCTCTCGCTCCCTCTAGTAAGAAAACTATATAAGCTATGTATTACTGGACGTGTTATTCTTCCGGTTCTAGAACACTTCTAGCTGGGCAAACAGAAGGTAAGTTTTAGAGTCCGTGAGAAGGCGAACATCGTCTCTGGGTTAGCGGACGGGTGATCTCGGGTTAGCTTGGCTGATGGCCATAATCTGAAAGGTCCAAAGCAAGAGACTCAATGTATATACAATTTTCGCGGGATCCTCTGCAGAGGATGTATACGCCATAGTGGTGGATGTAGGTGGGATGAAGAGAAGATGCTGCTCGGTATACGACGCCAGGGTTAACTTATAATAACAGAAGTTTCTCGAGAGTTCAGTGACTGGTCAGCGCGTGGTGTGGTGGAGCTCGTATTTCGTGGGTCAGCTGTACAGTCAAAACTGGGGTAAAATGGACACTGTGGGCTTACAATGATCTACCCCAAAGAAGTAAAAAAAATATTCCATTTTGTAGGCGCATTCATTGTCGATTGAAGAAATGAGAAAACTGTACGTATTCTAATGCATTCCCATATTTTTCCTGGCCATCCACGATCATTGAATTGAAAGTTAATCCTCTATTTTAAGTCGCAATGAAGAATATAATACGTATCTCACTTTACCGATGACAAATTTCTTCATATACGCTCTAATTACACTGTCAGAATATTCATTGTCACTAGCAATGGTTTCAAGTTCAAAATTCTACGTTAAATTGCTATTTAGGTCGATCTAGATGGTTATTTGTTATTCTAACCTACTCCCATGTAATTTGCATAACTAGGGTATTGTTGAAGGAAGTTTTTATAGCATATGTAATGTTGGAGATCAGATATGGTAGTTGGAAATGCCCCGATTGGCGTGATCGATGTGACACGAGCGTTTTCCCCTCATGGGGCCGTTTTAACCCTTATAATATACAGAGACGAGAGGAAGTAGCTTTCGGACGACTAGGCAACGAGATGTATAGGATGGAGAGCACAAGGAGTTGAGGGATGGGTCGTCGGCCAAGTGTCTCCTGAAAACAGAACGTCAACTATGGAGGAAGCATGAGTACAAGACGTGAGGCCAGGTAGTGGTATTCCCTCCCTTTCCTCCACTCGTTCCCTCTGCAGTTTTCCTCCTCTTCCTCTCCACCTCTTTCTCCTCTCTTTACTCTTCCTCGTTACCCTCCGCCACAGAGCACCGATAAACTAGCGGACTACGAAAGAGGATGAAACCGGTGTGGGGTTGTTCGCAGCTATTCTCGATCCCTCTGCTTGTCCACTCTCAAACTTCTTCCCGAATCCGGTCCAAGGAGGACGCAAATCGAGAATTTATAACTTTGATGGAAGCTCGCCCGCTGCGTTTAGTAGTTGCGTCTACATGTGCAAATTGTAGTTATTTACACATTTTTCAATTTAAATACGTATTAATCTACCTACAATGATATCAAAAGCTTTTTTTCATGTTCAATTAATGACTTAATTTTTAAATTCCTCACCCAATGCATTCGACTAATATTCTACATTCTATCTCAATAATTTATACGTACTACATGCTAGTAAAAATGAAAATTCTATTATTATTTCAGGATTGTTATCAAGGACGAAGGAAGCAGTCTCATGACAGCTATGGTGTGAGTTAGGCAATAGAATTTTTGGAGCTGTTAGCATTGATTTTGTGGCTTCACATTTTTTTTAGAAAATTGTCATGTTTTTGGCAGTAAAATATTTCGATATTGAAGTTCCACGTCGTATCATTTTAAAAAACCGATTGTTAGAAAAGCTCGTAAAGAATCAAAATTTCCAATGGGTCTTTTATGCCTATCGATTTCCAATATACATGAATAAACATAAACATTTAACGAACTCGATTTATTTAACTGTTGATCCCGATATGAAATATAAAATAAAACATCACAAATTGTATATACAAACACTGTGAACGAAACAGTGTGCGATAAACGTTAACACCCGAACAAATCAATGGTAAAATAAGCGCAGCCCACGTGTTCCGAGTCATTGGATGATGGAGAAAAAAAAACGAAAAGCAAAGTGTAAAGTTTCGAATGTCATACGCAATGGCGCATGTTTATGGTATAGATGCAAAACGCGTGAATAATAACAATCGTAAATAATTGGAGATCCGAACAATTAGAAATCGTGTAAAGCCAAGAGAAATTTCTCTCTTTACAATCTCGTGTCTGTAACTCTCATCTGAAGCTCGGACGTGAAGGAGACAAAAAGAGAAGAAAGAGAGGTTGTGACGTGAAGGAATTCTTTGCGACAAGAGAGTTCCAACAATTTGCCCGCTGGGGAATATCTCGTTAAGTGACAATCAGAGGCGGTCGATTGAAATACTGTATGACTTGCTGCTGAGACACAGAGAGCCTCGTGACTATTATCCAACGCTCTTTTTCGATCTCTCATCCCGTGAAAGCTCTTTAAAACTCGGCGTTTTCTACCCCTTTCGTATAATTCACTATCCTCGTAATATTAATGCAGCTTACAATGAAATGAGCGTAACTAACAAAATATTAACGTTTAAATTTTTTGCTTCCAATCCTTTTGCTTGTTAGACGGAAAAATACACGCTGCCTCGATTCGAAACACCACTTGTCGATTAATTAGCATCGGAATTCTAATGAGAATCGAACGTCCGAACGGAAAAACGTTTACTCCGGGAAGAGCGCCCTCCTCTATATCGGACACATCACAATTTGACATTTCACCAATCCACGAATACCTGTATGTAAATTAACGATAGGGATAAAAAAATTGAACATGAAGAGCAGATTGAATTTTATTACTACGTCTATACAGTAAATAAAAATGGTAATACGTAATATTAAATGGTAATACATAGTATTAAAAATGGTAATACGTAGCATTACCATTTTTCTCATGCGTTATATAACACCGTAAAAAAAAGCTTTGCGGTAGCAGCAGATTGAACTTTATTACCACGTGATCACGTTGTATATTGTTGTATCTTTTCTCCTTTCTCATACGTTAAAGGTCTGCATATATTTGAGCTTAACTCACGTAAGTATAATATTCATAAATTTGAGTCCACGCTAAATCGTTTGATTAATCGCCGGCGCATAAAACATGCTTCGTGATTAAATATGTACACCGGCTTCCTACAATGACAATAATTGTTTGAAATTTCAACTGGAATTCCTTGTATACTTACCTTCATTTCATGGACAAAAAAATATTTTCATTTTTATTGATTGGGAGGATCTTTTACCTAATCAGAAATTAATTGAGATGAAAAATAAAAAGAAGAGTATCAAACAAAAAAAAGAAGAAATTTGTTAACGAATTCGGTAGCTCCTGGAATTTTATAACGCTCAAGGACCATAAAGAGCAAAGAAAAAAGTAACGCGAACAAGAGGGAGAGGGGAAGAAGCACCAAATTCAGATTCAGGTCCAACATGTTACAACATCAAAATCCATCGGTTCAGAAGCAGACTGTTCCCTCGTATGGCAATAACCTAAAAAAGCTTCTCCTCTTGCTCCTCCTCATCATCGTCATCTTCGTTGAGGATCGTGTCTTTTGCGGATCTTCCGTTCTTCATATAACACATACATACACATATTCTCTTCCATGACCTTGGTTGTGGTAGTCGTCGATGTTGTAGCGGCGCGTCATTAAGACTACAATTAAAAATGTGATCTCGTAATAAAATCGCGCATTAACGTAACGAATGCCCGACTATGCCTCATCTTACGCCTCATCGCGGCGTTTCGTATTTATTGCCGCGGCAATTGGGAACCAGTCCAAGTCAAACGTTCATCCAATGTTGCGAGTATAGGAAGAGAAAACGAGGAACAAAAGCGACGGAAAGGGAAGAGGGGAACAAAATAACGACGAAACAGTAAAGAAAAAGGAAAAAGGTGGAAGAAGCCGAAAAACAATAAATTGCACTCCCTCCATCTCGCTCTCTTCTTCTTTCTTGCTCTCTTGATCCCGCATAATTAGCACGTCGAAGAAACTTTATTCTTTTTATTTGTCATTTTGTTAAAGGTACACAAAGTCTTGAGCTCTCAGCTCTCAACGCGGAGCAAAAACAGGCCTCGTTTCGAACTCATCGACAAACGACGACATACTCAACGTCCAGAACTTCTCATACCCCTGTACACATGTATAAGAGTTATATTACTAGCTTAAAAATGTTGTACTATGCAATGAATGAAATTTGATTTCGCTAAAGAATATATTTGTTGCATATTCTTGTCATGAAATAAAACCCAGTCAGTGAATTCTTTCCATGAAAAGAACTTTTTCTGATCTCTTTAGAAAGGTCAATACATAAACTCGATGCACTTCTACCGCAGAGATTTGAATATTTGAACGATTATCTCCGCCCCCAAATTTCACATTTTCACAATCAAGTTGATACTGTTTTTCAAGAAATAAAAACCAAATAACTGATTTTAATTAGGCCTTCACCCATTTTTACCAATTAATAAATTCACCTCGAAACAAGAAACTTCGTAATCTTTTTACGAACTTTTCGGTGCGTTTTATCTCATCTTCTGAATGATGTGAGTAAAGGCAGTAAAAGTCAAATTTAGCCTGAGCACAAAAACAGTGGCAATTAAAATGCAGCCTGATTACTGAACACATGGAAGACAGCGGATAAAAAAAAATGAACACAAAAATACCAAGTAGATGAGCAAGAGGCTTACAGCCACGTCGTCGTATAATCGCAGATGATATCGCTAAAGAAATGAGACCCGGGGCGCGCGAAAGAACCAGAGATGATTCGCGAGACGTCGCCATATTCAAGCTCGCCTCGTCTCTCAACAATGTACGATAATGAAGAATTATCGTCGCATATAAGACTCATCTGAGGAATAGGTGCAGCTTCTGGTACCCCTTCCACCCCTCTCATTCCCCTTAACCAACTTGTTACTCGTTAGCGTTGAGCGTGATCGTAAAAATCATGCCCTGCTCGCAATGTACGCATATAATCACGAGCGTATAAGTTGAGCAGATTTTATTCTCCTACCCCTTCTTAAGTACGATTGGTTCGAAACCCTTCAATATTTTTCAAAGCATCCCGATGTCTACTATCTTTTGTAAGGATTTGTTATCGATTTTTAGTTTTATAAAATAATGAAAAGTTAAGTTTATTTCTAATGTTGCCTAATCATCTTATCAGCCAGTTAGATTACCCAAAACTATTTGTTATTATTTCGGAAGTACAGATTTTTATAGTGAAAAAGTTAAGCTCTTAATTTTGGAACTTTAAATTTACGAAATTGAGTTAAAGTATACAAAAAAAGAGTTGCAATCAGATAAAAGAGCTAGTGCCCGTACATACTTAAACCTAACACTCAATCGTTATAGAGTTATTCTCACTACATATATATCTCGTCAAGGGGGACTCGGTTCGGCAATATAATCTCGTGACTTCGCGATCGCGTTTACCCCCACGATTTGCACGCGAATGAACGATAAAGAAGCGGAAGAAGTAGACCCTCGTGACTGTCAGAAGAGGAAGAAGGACAGAATGAGTGTTGACTGGGGCTGAGTTTGTATTTGTCTGCTGAGAAGCGTGAATTAACGAACGGTTTGGAAAAGAGACGAAACAAGACTGGATGAGTGATACACAGAAAAGCCCGTAAGAAAAATAAATACGAATTTCTTAAAAATTGCAAGTGCCTCTGTAATTTAATTCCAAAAATACGACAAAATCGAAAAACAAAACTAAAAAAATATTGCTTAAATTTTATTTATAAATATTTTAGGTATCAAATAAAGTGTAATGTTTTTGTAGTTTATGTTTATGTGTAGGTTATGTAGGTTAACTATTGACTAGAAATAAAACATGACTTATTTTGTCCTGCAATTAGAATATGGCCGATTTTAGTTCTGTTTACGATTCTGTGAACTAAAAAATAATTTTTGACCGACTCGTACGAAATATGCACTGCAAAAATGGATTTCTGTTCCTCTAAGGTTGGAGGCAAGAAAGTTTGTATATTTTGCTACGAGACAGGGAGCAAGATGGAGAGGAGATCGAGAAAGCGAGCACACATACGTATTAGAGGCAGTATTTTAGCGGTACTTTTAATTTCGCTGTGATCGTAAACATTTCGACGCATGGAAAGGAGACGCGAGTGAGAAAGAAAGAGTAAAATGGTGGTGCAAGAAGGTTCGAGGGGCTGAAAAGAGGCTGAACGGACGAGCGCTAGTGTATTTGCATATTTTAATGAGGCAACGAGCACTTTCGTATATTCGTCTGTGTGTGTTTGACACCATGGAATCGTATCGTAAAGATGCAACACACTTACAAACTCAAGAGCAACATCAGAAGAAGAAAAAGCCCGAAAGTTCTTCGCCCAAGTTTCAACAAACGCTCCAAATGCCGATGATAATGTGACACGGTGACGAAAACCCGAGACACACAACAGAAAAGTGGTTAACACGATCTACTCGAGTTGCCACCGTTAAAAATCCATTTTTTTTATGAAGGAACGGCAGTATTACATTTTAATGACCGCAGCGTTTTTTCCCTTCATTGATTATTTTCTCCAGACAGAGCCGTTAATTCGTTTGTGTAATATTTTCTTATAAATATTTCAGCCAAAATACATCATTTAGCATAGAATGAAAAAGTGAAATTTTGAAAAAAGTCTATTTATTTACTTTTTTATTTCCAGTTCTATTAACGGACAACACCACTGTGACGGCTTCAAAAAATCGATTTTTTAAAAACCATTTTAAAAAATTTAATATACTTTTAAGATTGAAATGCCGTTGGACCCAGGTCGAAAAAATAATTATTTTCGTAGATATTGAATATTTTGTGGAGCGGTGCAGCGGTCCGCGATGCTCGGGGTCCCAACTTTGAACGCGTTTTTCTCAAAACCACTTTTTTGAGTGCGGCACGCAGCAGAACTCGAGCAATTTTTATCCGATCGACTTCAAATTTTTACTGTATCAATAAAAGTAGATTATCTCGAGAAGTACATAAGATTTTTTCGATATCTCAATAATTATAAAAGATATAGCCTATTTTCGACGAGAAATTTTGCTCAAAAATCATTCTTTAATTTCAAAGGCGTGCCTATTTTTTAAAAATCAATATTTTTCCAAATCCCTATGTACTTCTCTTCAAAATATCATATTATTAACGAAAACACTCGGTATTTTTTTTCAGATCGACGTTGAAGAGAGTTCTACTGCGTGTCGCGAACCACTGCGGAGATGACGCGAGAGCTTCCCCAGCGCCACCATGCGGCGTGAAAAATGTGAAAAAAATGTTTTTTGATACATTAATAAACAAAGAACAAAACCCAAAAAATTTTTTTCGAATATCTCTTTTTTTCCCACAAAAAAAATTCTTGAAAAATGTGAAAAAAATAGGGGGTTACAGTGGTATTGTCCGTTAACAACCACGTGAAATCACAATATTTTCAAGCGCAAGTATACATTTATACAAGAAGTTACAGTTATTTAATTATTTTTAATAAATTTCAAAAATTTCAAATAGCCGTAACTTCTACAAAAAAATCCACCCACTTTGAATTTGCGTGCAAAAATTTTATAAATTTATCTACCTTTTGAAAAAAAATTTGCAAATGGCTAATGTGGAAAAATTGACATATAATAAAAAAACATGATCTATTATTTAAAAAATAGGTAATGCTAAAAAGATTATTATTCATTAAAGAAAATATTTTAGAATGTATATTTTTCTAATTATCAAAATAATGAGAAATTACAAAAAACTATATTTCTGATTATCTGCAAAATAGAAATCAAACGCTTCATCGAAAACTACGAGCTGAGAATTGCTAACCACTCCAACCAACTGACTTGATGATTCTAGAACAAAGAAATCATAACTGAAAGACACAAGAAATTCAAGCCTAAGGACGTAAAAAAATCAGTTTCTAGCACAAAACTAGATGGTTAAAATATTATGGAAAATCACCTGCCAACTACTTGAGCTGGGTATCATTAAACACACGCCTTGACACTCGCCATTTATCATCAAAATTGCTAAGAGTTATGTGAATAATAAGTAGATGGGATACGTGAATGAGTAAATGGATGAGTGGGTGAATGAATGGATGGATGGGCGATTCGATGAATGAAAGGAATAGATGGATGTGGATATGTACTTTGGATAAATGAATAGATGCACAAATAACTGAATGGATGAATGAGTGGGTAATTGTTCGAATTTATCGATAGGTGGGCGGATAAATGATTGAATGAATGAATGAGAGAATTGTTAAGTGAATGAATGAATGGTTGGATAGATAAATGAATAAATAAATGTATAGTTAGATGGTTGATTGGTTAAATGGAAGGAAAAATGGATGAATGCGTGAATTGATAAATGGGTGGGGCTGGTTGAATAGATCAATGAACGGATCGACAAATGCAGGAATAAACGAGTGAATCGATAAATTGAATGAAGTAATACATATATCGATAAGTATCAGCGCAAAAAAAAAATCAATCACTTGCGGGACGTCTCGCCAGGAGTCTCGGCGAGCCGTCTCGCAAGAGTCTCGCTGAGAACAGTTTGCGGTACGTTTTTAAATTCTTCCCGCGAATCTCTGTGAGTGGGATGTTAGAAAGTTCGATGGATTTATGGATCGATGTGTGGTCGGCTGAATGTATCGATGGATGTATGAACGAGTAAATTAATGAATTAATGAATGAGCGGATGAACGAATGAATGGGTGAATCAATAATGATGCAAAATGCAAAATGCAAAAATGGGTGGATAGATAGATGGCTGAATGAATGAATTGGTGATTAGGTGGATAATTTAGATAGATATATGAATGGACAAATAAATTAATGAAGGTTATATATCCATTTTCATCGAAAACATCTTCCTTCTTTTCTATCTTTATAGATCAAAAATTAATTGACAAAACAATTGTCTTCTACCGAAAACAAAAAATTAACTCATAAAAGAATTATTCTATGATGCATGATAGATATTTTTAAATAGAATGACTGAACATTTTTTTAAGCAAACCAGTCAAGTGGTTGTCAAAATATTTCTGGTACCAATCTTTTCAACAGTACTCTCTTCACAAAGCCGCGTGGTAGCCGTGTATCACTTTTGTTGAATAAAAAAAACGGGAACATATACAAAATATATATATTTAATCAGGAAAAACCTTCATTCAATCACTCGAAGATACCGAAAAAAATTGTTTTCGAAGGACCCTTTTGTATCTTTTCCACACTCTAAAAACAAGTGTGTTGTTGCAACACACATTAAGTGTGTTCTGTACTTAACGCCATAAGCAAACTATAGATTCTTTGTCGCCATTTTCTACACGTTTTAAAGTGTGTTGAAAATCTATAGTTTGCTTATGGCGTTAAGTACAGAACATACAAGTGTGTTGTTTTCGACAACACACTTGTTTTTACAGTGCAGGTCTGTATACTCCCTTGAAGAAGTGGATGAGCGGCAATGGCGACGGCAAAATTCTGCGCGCGTGAGCCCACGTATTTTTATCTAGTTCATTGTAAAATTTCAATAAAAATATTCAATCTCTACTATAAGAGAAATTAAAAGACGATACTGACATGAATGTTCAATGAATTGCACTTTGAACAATTCTCATGGATATAATTATTCGCACGATGAGATATCAATAGTGCAATTATATTAACACCATAACACGTATACACCTGAGATCTCTGGTTGTTCAACGACTTGAGATCACGAAGAGATCTTGAGTTCGAATTTCATACAACCCCCGCGTCTATCATTCGGCCTTTTCGCTTTTATTTTTTCTCTCTGTGCTGATACACGAGAGAGCGTCTCACGAACGAAAGGCGTTAATTATAATTAGTAGCGGCGAGATTAGTAATTAACACTCGAGGGTGATCGCGCTCGCACCGCTCTGTACAGAGAAAAAATGTATATATATATTTATAAAGAAGACAGAAAGGGAAAGACAAAGAGATAGAGAGAGAGAAGCTATAATGTTCGCCACATAGAGGGCGCTGTAGGCACATCAACACTGCTAGATCGTATAATCAATATACGGGAAATTTCATACGAAATGTGACTCTTGCAAAAAATATTTTGTTCTATTATCAATAAAACGTTTATTAAAGCATTAAGGAAAACAAAAAACGAAATAAATCTGCGAATTAATTCCACATAAAATACATCGAAAAATACACTTTGACATAAGATATTATAAAATATATATATATATTTTTTCAAGAATAACTATACGATGGGGACAAAATCCAGTAATCGTGCACCAAACTGTGGAAAGATTAACTTCATTCTTAACATGAAGGTTACACAACGGTACTAGCCGACAAAAACAAAATTCTTTTTGGCCTACAACGAGTTGAAAATGTAAATAATTTTATATGAAATTCCCTGTAGATACGTATGTATTTAACTGCATGTACTCAATATAACGCATACAGTCTTATAATAAAAGTGTGTACGTGTGAGTGTGTGTGGTGAACGAGGATAATAACGCGAAGAGGCTGAGGCAAACGGGGCGAGAAAAGGCAGCCGAGCAAGTCACCCGATTTATAACGCAGATAATAATTGCAGCCCGAACTTAATATTCATGAGCCAATCGGATTTGCAGTTCACGAGACTCACATACACACAGGATTGAGAGAAGACTCTTTAAACCCTCCGGCTCTATGTCCTGCACTTTCTCTCTTTTTCTCCCGAGAAAGAATGGTTCATTGTCATTAGCACATAAATCAACGAGATTTTATGCAAAAATAGACAAAAGGTCAGACATCGAATCGAGGAATAATTCGATATAACGAATAAGAAATCAAATTCATATTTTTCCAACAATTAATTAAAAGTAATTCGTTACAAAGTAAATTGATTTAACTCGATAAGACGAAGTTTATAATTTGCTTATGGCACAATAATAGTGAATAAAAAATAATAAAATGCATCGAATAAATCGTAATTAAACCGAATACAGTTCATTTTTTTTTAGCACTCGATTTTGGTTGAAGAATTTGAATTGAAGTTTGAGGTTGTCTGTATACATTTCTCTGAATAAATCCCTGTACAATTACAATTTCCAGACGTCCTCGAATACATTTATTTCGAAAACATAAAATACACGATTTGCCCCCGGGCAAAGAATACATAAACATTTTCGAGATATAAAAGTATGGTCGACATAAGTATCCTTGACTGACATTAATTGTGCATAATTTTCTTCGTTTTTTCTGTTTCATACGTACGGATATATATATAAACAGTTGCTTCATTGAGTTTCGCCTTACAACGTTAGCATCAAGGGACTTCCACTCATAGCTCTTGCTTTTTTTTTAATTTTAGCATACAAAAGGAGGAATTAAAGAGGATGCGTATAGAATTGATTCGGGCATGTCGGGTTCGTCTCATCAGGAATCTCTTCGCAATTTTATTGTTTTCTGTTTCCTTTTTTTGGTCAATCTTCATTGTCTACGATTGTTGAATGAAAATTCAGCGAGATTGAGGAGACTACAGTTATGTTTGCACAATTATGATAGGACGTCACGTGAAAGATTATCAAAAGATACGTTTCTTTATGAAGTTTGAACATTGTTTTCTTTTAAACTCAACGAGTTTTGCATCTTGCTTCGATGATATTTTGCTAATTTAGTGGATTGATCCACATGGTTACTTTCGTTGGCGAACGAATTTACGAGGATAGGATGCATATCGAAAAAAAAAAAAACACGAAAAACAATACATCAAAAACACCGCAATGCACAAAGTACTACGGTAAAAAAAGAACGAAGCATACTCCGCTATCAAAAGATTAACAATGAAGCTAAAACTAAGTGCTGCAACTCTTTTCATCCGATATTCCACATTGTGACTTATTCGTACGTGAAAACAGAGATAGTCCGACATTTTTATCGTCAACATAGCTTCTGTTCAACGAATTGTAGTTTGGCGGTCTCCCGCTTTCTCTCTTCCTCTCGAGGTTCCGTCTCTCACAGTTTGTATGCGAGGGAGGGTAACATCCGAACAAATTACCGGAACTACAGATGTTTTTTAAGTTTCAGCTAATAGGAAAAAATGATTATGGAGAGTCAGAGGATGGACGTAGAGCTTTGGGTGATCCGAACACTCTGGAGCACAGCGAGAGTGAGAAAAAGTGTTTTTAGGGGGACGAGTAGGTTAAAGGGATGAAACAGGGCTTGGCTATGAAGGAAGAATGGGTTAGGGGTGGGGAGTTAGTCCGTGCAGCCGTGGAGCATTTCGAGCCATTATTTTTATTCCGGTGCGCTTTACCAGTACTCTGTATATATAGGGGTTTCGAAAGAGGGATACGAAAAGGGGGGAGTGGGGGGAAACTGGGGGTTAGATATAGAAGCACAAGGGGATAACGGTATGCAGGGTGCTTTCGTCGCTTCGTGGGCTCGTTGATGGTACTGGGTGCACTCTCACAGTCGCTCCACAGATTTACACACTTTTTTTGGCCCCAGCAACTGTCTGTCATTAGGCGCAGCAGCAGTAGCAGCAGCAGCAGCAGCAGCAGCAGCAGCAGAAATCACCTCGTGTGATGCTGGTAACGCAAAGGGTGGAGGGTACCAAGGGGCACGGGGGATTTTTTTCAGTGCTGTGTTGCCCGATTTTTTTTGGTGGTGGGGCTTGACGTCGATGGAGAGGGAGCAGAATACTCGGTTATAGGGCGCGTTCGTAGGGGTTGCGAGGGTCGGAGACGCAGTCGAAGAGTGAGCGAGAAACATCCGAGTCCCGACGAGAAAGGAGCGCCCGGAAAATGCATTTAACAAGGACAGATAGTGATTTAATTTTTAAAAATTGACGAAACGGCTCTGTCTCCCTCTTTCATCCTCTCTTTTTCTATCTCTTTTCCTCTCTCACTATCCGAAACTCTCGCGAAGGGATGTATAGTGATGATGTTCCTATGAGAAGGAGTAAGAGAGTTTGAGAGAGAAAGGGAGGAAAATGGGAGAGATCGAACGGCAGGCAACGTAGCCAATGGCTCTCACCATCGGGCATTGATTAACTTTCGACAATGTCAAATCGTGGAGAGGACGTGGTGGCCGCGTTTTTTAACTCATTTGTCTGAATTTTGGACACGAACGATGGACACACAAGCATCTACCATATCTATATAGATATATGTGTAAAACCGAGCTTATATATGTATACATGTATGTATATATCTATCCTATGGGAAGGTCCTGTTATAAAGCTTGACCGTTTCTACCGCCGGTACTCGCGCACTCCTCTATCGTCCAACGGGCGCACTTCAGGGAGCGGTCGTTCGTATAACGCGTACAAATTACTACGGCACTTTTACATTCCCGATATTGCCGTCGCGAACAAAACGATTCGTATTCTCCGATTTAACAGTCGAGAATTCTTTGTAATTTAGTGTACAATTTGCCGGATATGGATGTGTAAAGATATTTGAACTCTTTGACTTTTATTTTTGTCTATACCTGCTACATGCTCAGCAAAAAATTATGTAGCCAGGACATCTTGAAAATAAGCAAGCAAATGACAGAACATAATAAAACTATAATAAACCTTGAAAAACTTCAGTGATTAGGGAATTAATTTCTCTTTTTTCTCAATTTACAATATCACGTGTTTACCATGGAAAATTACTGATAAATGTATAAACCATCCTTGTATACAAAACAGTCTCGATCTCTTTTTGGCTCTCCCAGCAAATCACTCTTCTGAGCTAATTCTATTAATAATTTTTTTCTTCTTCGTGCTACTGTAATAACGAAATTACGATACGTTGCTGCACCAAACCATATAACGGTAAATTTGAAACGTTGTTGGTACTTTTTTATCATCTTCTCTGTCCATCCCCCGTCCCACCATCAACTTCACTTTTACAATGAACTACAAGTTCTCTCTCTCTCTCTCTCTCTCTCTCTCTCTCTCTTTCTCTCTCTGTCTCTCTATCTATATCTTACTCTCTCTTGTCCCTCTTCCCTCGCGATCGAGCTGCATCGCCACATGCGATCCTCTGTCGCCCATTCTAAAAGTTCGTTGCTCCAATAAATTATACACAATGTCCAACATCCTATAACGAAGTTATTTAGCTTATTGCCGAAATTCGATTATATTTCCGGCTGTCGAGGCCACCCTACCATTCCTCTCACCCATCTCAACTCTTACTTTCTATATTATACACATATTGTACGTGTTTATAGGTGTATATGGATACACTCGATCACAGCCAACATTCATCTACAATTTTTTCATCCTGATTCAAGTTAACTGTCAACGAGGCTGCCTATTTATCCGAGTCTCGCATATTTATCCTCGGTCACTTTCAAAGTGTACGTGAATCCGTCTCAAGCCAATCTATTTGATGGTATAGATTTTAAATTCATTGGGTGTGCAACGATTTCGGAAATCGAATGGAATACTACTTTTAATTATTGCAATCAAGACTGGAACCTAATCGTGTATAGTTTCTTTATACCTTCATAGCGTGAGGCTGGATCATTGATACAGTGGCGTGCAAAAGTTTCGGGCCACCCTATTTTTTATGCACATTGAACAGAAATATGATGGTGGGAGAAAAACAAACGAGTAATGATAACACTTAATCACTTATATTTAGAAACAAAAGGTTGTATATATTGATATCGATCTTAAATCATTAATTGTTCAACAATTTTTTATGACTGGCTGTGCAAAAGTATTGGGCCGCGTACTTTTCGGTATGAAAAAAATAACAAAAAACTTGAAAAATAAGGAAGCATGTCTTGGTCTTCTCCACTCGACTCAATACTTTGTTGCCATGCCCTTAGCAGCGATAACTGCAGCGCACCGACGAGGCATAGACCCAATTAGTTGTTTGATTCGTTCTTGTGGCAATTTTTCCCATTCACTTCGCAAATGGTTCCGCAATACCGTTTTGTTGGAGTAACTTTTCATTCTAACACGATGCTTAAGGTCTTGCCACAGGTGTTCAATAGGATTTAAATCCGATGACGGCGATGGCCAGTCAAGAAGGCGGACTTTCCGGCTTTGAAGAAAATTTTTAACAAGACGCGAAGCGTGTTTCGGATCATTATCGTGTTGAAAAACCCAATCACGCGACAAATTTTTCGTTGCAAATGGGAGCATATGATCTTGTAGTATGTCCCTGTACATTGCAGCGTCCATATTGCCATGAATTTCCACCAGCGGGCCAACGCCATCATTAGAAAATGCTCCCCAAACTTTAATGTTTCCGCCACCGTGTTTTACGGTAGGAATTTGGTACCTTACATTATATCTGGTACCTGCTGGATGTCTTACGTACTTCCGACCATCACCTCCGAGTAATTGAAATTTTGATTTATCGGAAAAAAGTACTTTCCGCCAACCTGATACCGTCCAGCGCTGATATTTTTTCGCAAAGTCTAATCTAGCCTTCTTATTCTTTTTACTAATCAATGGTTTTTTTACACCAACACGTCCAATCAGCCCCGCAGCTTTGAGACTTCGAGATATCTTACTCCAGCTAACATCAGCTAGATTTTCACTTCGCAATTTCCGGGAAACATCTGCAGCACTTTTTCGTGGATCTACAATGCACTTCCTTTTTATAATTTTATCGACGCGATTCAAAGTTTTTCGCGGTCTACCCCTCCGATTTATGTCACACAGTGAGTTTGTTAATTTATATTTAGTAATAATACAATTAACGGTACTTTTGTCAATAGATAAAGTCTCCGCAACATCACGAGAACTTTTTCCTTCTGACGAAAGTTTTAACACGATTTCATGAAACTGAATATTCGTGTGTTTCGGCATTGTGGCAGAAAGGAGATTGATTTTCCATTGTGGGACATGTTTTGAAAATAATGAGGAAAAAAATGTAAACAAACCGTGCGTACGAAGCCGCGGCGATATAGTGGCCCGATACTTTTGCACACCGACCAGTCATTCCACGTAGTTCACGAAAAATACGCCATAATTAAATATAATATACGACGTTGTTACCTTCATTCTAACTCTCTTGAATATTTTGAACAATGAACGAGTGGAGAAATAAAATATTTTATCAATTAACTGGAAAAAATAGGGTGGCCCGAAACTTTTGCACGCCACTGTATATTCCAACGAATCTGACAAAGGTTTCCTTATTCTTCTTCAGCTCCAGGATGAAAAACTGTAAACAACAGTCTTTAAAATATTCTTATACAAATAATTTATGTTGTAAACTATACGATCGTTAGAGATTCACTCACTAACGACCCAGGCTCATGGATTTGATGGGCTAGCATTGGTAATTAGTTGTTTAGCATCCTAAAAACAAGCAATGTCAGTATTCATTACTCGATTTTAAAAAAAGGACTTTTATTCCTCAGACGCGGTTCCTCTGTATACAAATTTAAATGAGCTGAAAGATATTGCTATACATAAGGAAATTATATCAAGAATCTTTCTCAGGAACGATGAAAGAATGTTCGATTATTTTAGGTAGAATGCTTGTCTTATGTAGTCCAGAAGTATATAGTAGTAGCTTAAGATATGTATATAATGTATATGTAGTCTAAAAAGGAGACGGCCCGTGAAGAAATGGGCAAGGGGTGGCGTCCGAGGATGATTAAAACCCCTCAACCCCCCCGAGACGGTAATTTTTCATGTCCGATCATAAATTACCAGGGCGAGGTCTGCCTCCGCATTCGCGCGAGCATCACCACGACCAACAGGAACATCGCAAAAGTGCTATTATATATAAATGTACATATATATACTACACATATACATCGCACCTCTCTCTTTTTCTCTCTCTCGTTCCCCCCGGTGCGTTCGAGTTACGAGAAAAATTCACCCAGTATTATAATTAGCTATGTTAATTATGCATTAATTTATTATCCCACCGCGCGACGTTTTAATTATAATCTTGGCCACAGTGCCGCCGGCGCGGTTTGCCAACCGCGCGAAGCAGCATCCGCAGGGCTCAGATCCGCGCCCTCTCCCGAGCGCGGACTTGCGGGGGCAGGTTGAGAGGTAGTTTGGTAGTTTCGAAGCTACTTTATATAGCTTTTTTATACTTGTTTTTCTTCGCAGTTTGCTTTTTCCCCTCTCTTTTTCTCTTACAAGTGTACATTATTTGCTCCCTTTTATGCCTAAGCCCTTCGATCTTTATAATATATATCGGTCGACCAATCAAGAATCTCTCAGTGTCCCTCTTCCCTATACTTTTTCATCGTTTCATTTTTTTTTTTATTCTGTCCCTCTCTCTATTTTCTTTCTCTATTTCTCCCCTTACGCGTTAAAATGCACTTTACTCTCGCGGTATTTTGTAGCACCAAATAATTTAATCTCCTGAGCTCAGCATACGTAGCTAATTATATATACTTTTACTGTATAAAAGCAACATCGAAAAGCTCATTTCACCCGATGATGCTGTAGTCTATTGGAATTTGATACAAAATAGGCATATTAACGGGTCTTCGTAAATTGCCAATAAACACTACTTTTATTTTCACTCCTGTCGGTCGTGGCTCAACTCAATTAAATTTTATGCGTATCAACTTTTGGCTCCAAATTTTTGTCATTATTTGTAATTAAGTAAATGGAAATTATAAAGATTTCACTGAATGGGCAAACTCTCCACGAACCTGTCCACAAATGATATTCAATGAATGATAAAAGAAAACACAATATAAAAAAATCATTCAACGCTAATAAAGAAAATGTCAAAAGCCACTCAAAAATTCGTGGTTTCTCTGGCAAATAAAGTAAAAATTTTGCGAAATTCATGATAGTGCGAAGATCGAGAATCGTTCTAGCTCGTGATTCATTGCCGGTTTCATTCTCTATCGCAGAGTTGGCAACGAGTAACTCCCATCAAAAGCGAGATTGGGGCTGGATGTATTCACAAAAATGTACGCCGTCGACAGGAAGCAAAGCGAGAAAACGACTGTACCAATGCAAAAAAAAAGGCAAATGAAAAAAAAAAAAATTGAAAAAAATCATTGGCGTCACAGCGGCAATGGGCACGAAGAGATGCGCACCCACGCGGACGGGGGCAACACAAGAGGGAGAGGGGGCAGATCGTTTCTCATTGCATATATCGAGAAAGAGAGAGAGAACAAGAGAAAGCGACGAAAAAAAGAGAAAGAAAGAGATAGAGACAACGCCCCGAGAACAGTAACAAACGTTCGAAAGTTTCCAATTACAGTAAAATGTGTCCGGGGGGATAGACTTTAACGCACGGCCAGCTTTCCAAATTGGATTGCATTGTACATAAGTATTCGCTAAATGAAAATTGATTTTTGACGCGTTGCCATTAATACGTACAGCATTGCAGAAGCAGAAACAACAACAGTCAAAAGTGCGATGCAGTGTATGAATGAGCATCGTGTTTATTGTGTGCATGTATGTGTGTACGCGCGTGTGTGACGCGTGGTCGTTTTAATAAATGCAAGAACTCGCTCATACTACGCGATCCCGTTTGTGTCCCGTTATGTATGTACCATAACGTACCGGCGATATCCCCAAAATTTTACCATTTTACCAAACCTGCCCATTCAGGATGATGCATATTTGTCATATTAGGAAAGTCAGAATAGACGCAACGCGTTAAAAGCACTTTACTGTTTCGCTAATTCCATTTATTAATGAAATAATAACAGTGGCATTCGCTCGGTATTTAAATCTGCACCCCCGAATAATCCGCGTGTGCAATACAGGCTCGCCCAAAAATGTCCGAAACTCCAATTTATCGGATCCACTACGTTTTGAAGGCCAAACTGTTGGAGATTATAAAATTCGAGTCGAAAATGTTGGAGTTCCGAAGAAATAGCATATCACATCCGTTTCTTATATGAATGGGTTTGATTACGTCGAAATAACACGTGCGTCGTAGAAAATTGAACAAAATCCATACACTCACGTAACAATAAACTGATCGCGAAAAATCCTTAAAAATTGCAAAAAAGTCATAACTGTTAGCAAAATAAATACTTTCATTCTGAAATTACCGTTTTGGGTAAAATAAACGTTTTTTTCCGCTTTAATGTGGCAAAGAATTCAAAAATGTAATTCGTTCAACCAAAAATCAATTTAGTAACAAATAAGTAGCAAAGAATTGTGTTTTTAATGAAAACTCGAATTTTTTTATAGACCGATTAGAGGAGCAGACTAAAAAAGAACTTTTGTGTCGACATTAAAAATGGTTTCAATTTAAAAAATTGATATATCCAGACAAACAACAGTATTTTCTTCTTAAAATGAAGAAATAGTATGTTCTGAATTAACCTGTAAATTATCCAGCACATGTAGTACTCTACTTTGATTAATATCCTTTGCATATCATATGTGTTAAGTGCCGATCTCGATCCAGTCTTATTTTTCGAAATTTTTGAAAATGTTCGTTTAAGTAACATGAATATGTACGACGAGCACTTTGGGGAAATATATTTATGACAGATCACTGTCATCGTATTAGGTCAATAATACTTCATACATATAGTGGCGTGCAAAAGTTTCGGGCCACCCTATTTTTTATGCACATTGAGCAGAAATATGGTGGTGGGAGAAAAACAAACGAGTAATGATAACACGTAATCACTTATATTTAGAAACAATAGGTCGTATATATTTATATCGATCTTAAATCATTAATTGTTCAACAATTTTTTATGACTGGCTGTGCAAAAGTATTGGGCCGCGTACTTTTGGGTATGAAAAAAATAACAAAAAACTTGAAAAACAAGGAAGCATATCTTGGTCTTCTCCACTCGACTCTATACTTTGTTGCCATGCCCTTAGCAAGGATAACTGCAGCGCACCGACGAGGCATAGACCCAATTAGTTGTTTGATTCGTTCTTGTGGCAATTTTTCGGTATTGTGGCAGAAAGGAGACAGATTTTCCATTGTAGGACATGTTTTGAAACTAATGAGGAAAAAAATGTAAACAAACCGTGCGTACGAAGTCGTGGCGATATAGTGGCTCGATACTTTTGCACACCGACCAGTCATTCCACGTAGTTCACGAAAAATACGCCATAATTAAATATAATATACGACATTGTTTCCTTCATTCTAACTCTCTTGAATATTTTGAACAATGAACGAGTGGAGAAATAAAATATTTTATCAATTAACTGGAAAAAATAGGGTGGCCCGAAACTTTTGCACGCCGCTGTATATATATTAGGGTGATTAAAAAAAGTCGACTATTTTTTGCTCAAAGTCACAAATGATTGTATTAATACTTCATGAAAAGTAATTCTGCCAAAATTTGGGCCTTCTAAAAAATTTTTTAGAGGTCGCGCCAACAACGGGGTTGTTTAGTTATTGTACTCGCGAGTAATATTTTGAGAATTTTGGAAATTAGAAGAGCGATATTGTTTCGGGGTACGCGCGTCCTTAGAAAATTCTAGTTACGTATTGTGACGCGAGTATTTTCCAGAACGATCATTTCTAACAAAATGGTTATCGCCAAATATTTGAATTTTTATTTCATAATTAATAAATCTTATTGTAATTCCGGATTTCTTTTGTATTGGCGTGATTATTATTTTGTGAAATAACCCCGCCCACTCTACCAATTTCTTAAGCTGCATTCACCGGGTAAACTTTCATCGAAGTTCTCGATTTTTCTTTATAAATTTTGTCAATGCATTATCATCGATTGGCATCCTGGAATTATCGAGAGCTAAGGCTAATTTGTACGTTTGACAGGAAAAGCGTTACAATATTATATATAATATTAGGATGGTCCTTAATGAGGTCATTTTTGAATTTTCACTTTCCCAATGGCTTAAATGTTTCCTTTTCGATAAAAAAAAAAATTGTCACCAAGTTTCAGCTCTTAATCTCAATTTTAAGATCTTGCCCACGATGCCTAAAGTTTTCCATTTAAATAACACGTAAGTTTTTCATTTTCATCTTCAGTTATCTAATACTCGACTGTATCTTATGTTATCGTCTCGTTATTAGGCTTGATTTGTAGATAATTCAATGCTGTTTTAAATTATCTACAGCATTTTTATTGTCCGTCCGGTTTCATTGATTTCGCAAGATTTTTTTCAGAATCTTTTTTCGAATATTTTTTTTCAACCATTTTTGGTCAAACCTCCGACTGATTGATTGTCATACCTTGAGAACTGTGGGGGTTGTGTTAAAATACCAAGAGGGAAAAAAAATTTTCTTTTTAGTTATGAATGTATTATAATTTTTTTTAATTTTTTTTCAAACATTTTTTTTCACTAACAAAATTGAAAGGTGAAAAAGTTTTCGAAAAAAATCTGAAAAAATTCCATCGTAGTTGGAATGGAAAAATACAACTTTTTCCCCTATTGGTATTTTTCAAATACCTCATAGATTTTAAATTACAGCAATCAGTTTATCAAAGTTTTGACCGAACATGGTTGAAAAAAAAAAATTTAGAAAAAAAATTCTGAAAAAATTCTAGTCAATTCAACGGAAACGGACGCAGTTTTTTATTATCTTGGCATTTTCTTTTAAACCTAATAATTCTCGTGTTACACGGCATATTCTAAATTCGGTCTTTTTTCGCTAGAAACGGAATAACTATGCGAAAAAAATCGCACAAAACTTTTTAAAAAACAACATCTAAGCTTGCGCTGTCCTTTTTGCGATTTTGATTAAAGGAACTGACAAAACGAGTTCGAGACTACTCGGCGAGCGAATCAGAGCTCGAACTCGAAAGATAAAGGAAACGCTGGGTATAAAAAGCCGCGCACAGCAGCAGTGGAACGCATTCTGCTCTTACTGCTCACTCTGGAATCACAGCTCAGAGAGACAACAAGCTCTCAGCAGCCGAGTCTCTTCCCGGTCTAATAGCCATAAATACCTTTCTCCCTATAATTCCTTGATGCTTGGAGTATCGGAGTGGTTCGGCGACGTTCAACTCCCATAGTCCAAGGTCAATCCTTATTTTTTCCTTTTTCCTTTCTTTCTGTGGATGCTCAGGGTATCAGAGTGGTTCGCCGACGTTCAACTCCTATAGCCTGCGGTATCGGCGTTGTTCGGTGACGTTCGGGGTCATAGCCTGTATTTCACGCTTCCTTTTAATTGTTTTTGCTTCCCAAATTTATGGCTGCTAGAAACGGGAAGTCTGTTTGCTTTTCTTTGCTATTTTAAATTAAAATTAAAATTTTTTAAATCCAAATTTGTTTTTAAGAAAAAGTAACTAGTCCGAGTTACTAGTTATACCCAGCAATCCTCATCTATCCTAAATTTAATAATCCAAAAGGCCGCGGGAAGAATTATCGATTATATAGAATCAAATAAAAAATGTATTATTATTATATCGAATCAATCCACTTTTGGATTATTAAAAAAATGAATTATTTTTCTTTTAATCTGCTGCGCAATAAAACTTGCATTTCGCGGTATTGAATTTACGGCACCTAAAGCCCAATTTAAATGGAATCAAAAGAAAACAAATTGACTATTGTTTAATATCGAATCAACTCAAATATTATTTGAATTATTATTATTATATCGAGTCTATACGACGTTATCAATTATTTTGATTATTCCTTTTCTTATTAAATCATTCAGGAGACAGTTTTTCAATTATTACTTTATGCTATCAAATAAAAACAATGAAACAGATATCATCGTTTGAGAATTAGCGCGAATTAAACAAATGATTATTTCTTTTAGATTCATCGTACTCTTGATTCCGATCCTTATTATCGGATAAATTCATGCGAAATAAATCAAACCATACAATAAACGCGATAAAAATAAAATAACACGAACGCGACATCAACAGAAAATCATTTATTGTATCAAACCTAGAAATTCACAATTTTGTATATTAAATAAATTCAATTTTATTTATTTTTCAGAACCTAAAATCCCCGTTTCTCACGTTTCTTTCATAGCTGCTTCGAAATCATTAACAAACTCGAACCGACACGTAGCGACGTTTAGCGTACGGCACAAACGTTCCGTTACAGTACTGATGTAAAAAATATCATAGAGAATTTTTAAAAAAAGTGAAATGAAGCCGAATTCCTACCCTTTGAAATGCCGTTCACTAAATTCGTTCATGTATACTGCCGGCGAAATGGCATCAAAAATGGCTCCGAGACATTTTCGTAATTTTTTCCGGAAACTTTTTGCCGGTAGTGTATATATATTCACATACTCGTCTCATTGATTTTACAATCCACTGATAACTATTTCGACAGTCATTTGCATATTACCAACGTTGGGATCGTATTATTTGATTTACTTGTCAATATCCGCTGCATATCATATAGAGAATTTATGTGTTAAGTGCCGATCTCGATTTAATCTTATTTTTCGAAATTTTTTAAAATTTTCGTTTAAGTAACATGAATACGTGCGATGAGCACTTTGAGGAAATATATTTATGACAAATCACTGTCATCGTATTCGGTCGAGTGTTCAATAATAGTCATATTGAATTTACAATCAACTGATAACTATTTCGGCGGTCATTTGAATATTACGAACGTTCCGATCGTATTATTTGAATCATTTGTATATATGTGTGTGTGTGTGTATATATATATATGAGGTAAATAAATTCCGGGCTCTTTGCTTAGTTGATAAACGGTGATTTCGACATCAATATCTCTCAGGCGTATGTATGATATATAATACTTCGAACGGTACACTGAAAAAAAAAATTTGTTATTCGAACAAAACATATTTAGTTGCTTCAATATTTGGTCAATACGACAATGCTTTTGTCAATCGATCTTAACTAGAGTCTATTCAACAAAATATTCAACGTTGTGTGAACAAATTTGCTCAACTATTCCAGTAAGTTAACAGGACTATCCATATGTGGTAACTTTAAAAAAAACCTTGGTCAAAACATCGGTATATTTGGTTCAACATTTCCACAAAGCCAACTGTACGTGTTTGTATCGAATAACTAAATGTTTTTTGTTTTCAATATAATTAATTGGTTGGCGTCACTGTATTTAGGTTGAATGAAACGTCGACTATCTCGTAGTTTATATGTTACAAACAACCAACTGCCTTCGTAAATTGCTCACAATACTGGTTCAATTGAACAAAATCTCCGTTCAAATGAAACAACTTAAGAGTTGATAACGGTTCGTGAGATGACTGAGTGTTCAGTTATTTCAACTACACCCCACTTTCCGCCAAAAAAATGATTTTGAAAATGTAATTCTATCAAATGTTGAAAAGTTGCCTTGTTACAAGGTACGCCGACTATTTCAGGGTTCTAATGAATCAAACTGATCATCACTGTCGAGGCAAATATGTATTTATTTGAAATGAAAAACTCGCACACACAAAAGTTTTATGTTAATGTAACCGTATCATTAGTTTGTTGTACAGACGCTTAGCGTCAACATATCGAGGTTTTAGTTTCTTCACCATTGCGACGTTTGGTTCTTTCAAATCATATGGATGTAAAAAAACCTGCTACTTTTGTTCAACCGACAGTGAAAAATTGTTGTGCCAAGCAACGAATTCGCTGTTCTCAATGTAAAATTGCATTGGACTCTTCTTCCCGTTCGATGGCAGCAACTAAACATTCTTTATACAAACCATATTACGTGTTATGCACGATTTAGTTGCTTTGACTAACTTTACGATCGTTTTCGGATCAAATACTTTGCAAGGAAACGAATAATTTGGTTTGTTCAAACAACACGCGGTTGTTTCCGGGGCTATTTTCGTATGGCGCTATTGCTAAAAGTAGGCGTGTATACGCATGCGCGTTATCCCCACTCAGTCAACGTTGATTCTGCGTCGTCGCATACAACGTTCGTCTTGTAAGACGCTCCCTACAAGTGACCTTCTCGAAAGTTCGAACGAGAAAAAGTGCTAAAAACCAAGTGGAACAATGGCTAACGTTATTAAGTCTTGGCAGCTCGACGAAGATACGACAACGAAAATCATCGATATCCTGCAAGGTATGTATTGAAATTTCATGTGAAATGTAAGCGAAGAAATATTAACCGGTGTTGAGGGATTTACAATAGAACGGTCGACATAACGTCGCTCTTTGTTGCCACTTTTGCTACATTCAAAAGATAATTTGATGTTAAAGCGTGCATATATTATTTTATCCACTTTTTGCTTTATCGAATTGATAAAGATTAACCATCATTTTTTTTCTCGTGAACTGCCTTCAGTGAACGAATTTATATGTAAACATTGAATTGTCTTTTTGGTGGCTTCGTGAGTGCGAAGTGATCGCGCGTAACAATGTAGCGGTCGAAAGGTCGATTTCTCGCATTGATCCATTGTCGAATAAATTCGAGGAATAAATATCTTTGTGTGAAATATCAGGGCTAGCAAAGCATTACGATTCTGGCAATGTTATCTAATACATATAATGAAAAAAAAAATTGTTTTCTCGACTCAATCTACAGTAACGGGCGTCGAAACTAACGGCTATTCTCCGCAACAATATGTGTGAATCTCTCAAAATAACACAAGTTCGATCTAACCAAATATATTGTTGCCTTGTCATGAGAATTGATTTGCGCATCTGCGGCTGTAGATTAGTCTATGCAACAATTATTGGCTGCTTGCATATAATTCTGCATATGTATGTGAAATAATTAGTTATTCTGTGGATTCAACTAAATTATCACATTATTATAAACGAGATTTTGTTGACTCAAAGCAATTATCGTTATACGCTAGGCGAATAAAGGCTAAATTTTCAGAACGATTATATGCCCAATTCAATGCCCAAATTGAACGTAATGGAGGTGAATTTGCATCATAGCATGTGTTATGAGCGTGAAAAAGTATATTAATAAGAATAGATTGCATCAACTGAGAAATACAAATTTTTTGATGGCATATTTTTATCGGAATTTTTCAAAGAATAATAAGTATTTTTTTTTCCACCAATTTCATGCATCACATCTTAATTTATTCCTCAACAGCTACTCTATAAGATTCCGCTACGCAGTTTTTTTTCTACATAGTTTCACTGTTGATGCTAATTGTTTACTTATGGGGACCGTATGGTCTAGAGCACGAAAATTTCACCTATTTTCACGATTTTTTTTTTGCCTTAAAAAAATTAAAAATCGATGTTTTAACTTTTCGGGTTTATTACTACCTTTATTAAGTATACAAAAAAATTTTTTTTTAATTTTAAAAACAGTGTTTATTATCATATAATTGGCATTGAAGACGACCCTCTCGAAAAATCCGACCCGGACGGTGAAGATCGATCCGAGACTTCTACTCATCTGAAACACAAAATTCAAGAAGATTCTTAATCAGAAAGAGTGCAGTTATGGTCGGGACTAGAACAAATCGAAAAAATTAAAAATTGACAAAATGGCGCGCTTTTGAAAAAAAATTCGTAAAATCGGGTTTTTTTTCACTAGTTTTTTAGTATAAACAATAAGAAATTATTTAAATAAAATTATGATTGTAGTTCCGACGATAGCCATACATGTTGTGAACAACATATCCAAATTTCAAGTGATTCGGTTGAATAGTTTTTTTGTTTTCACCTGCGCAGTGCCGAAAAAAGTCGTTTCGAGATAAATGAGTTTAAAGTTTGAGGTACAGATATTTTCAAAAATTGAGCAAATTTTGAATACTTACAGTTAATCCGCGATTCCGGCACCATATAGGATTCCTTCGGAACGTTCATAATTCAAGATTTCCTCACTCCTTTCATTTCTTCGAGCTGTCCGAGCCTCTTTGGAGTTGTCCGTGCTCCTACGGTTGGCGCTCGATACTCGCAGCTCGTCTCGGTTTTGCGCTAGTTGCTCCGCTTGTGGCCCGATTGTTATGCCCATGGTCTCCATTATTTTCAATAGGGATGCAAATCCTTCATTGAATATGCAAGCGGAAATGTGAGTGGCAATATCAATGATTTTTTTTTCCGGCAAACAGATGTTTCGGCGCAAGGTGCCACACGCAAGCATTGAAACTTTCGTTATTGTTCTGCGTATTACTGCCAATACACCTTTCCAATAAAGTCTCTGCTGTCAATTCTTCATAAATTGGTTTTAATATCTCTTGTGCTTCATCGCACAGAGCAGGTGGGTGCTCGTAGGTGTCTAAAGTACCTGCAGCCTCACTTTGACGCCACTTGCACCACGATTCGGAACCTGGAGGACAGTACGAGTGTTGCGGATTTTCATCTGTTGAAATTTTGTGATAATATGCTGCCCATATTTCACTTCTCATCCCTTCAGTCGAATCTGAATTACGTCTAATTGCTAGACCGTAATAAGTTGACAGCTCTTGCAATAATTTATTCGTCAATTGTTGACGCTTCGGTGTTTTATTTATCGATTTCCGCTGTGTCTTTTTTCCCTCTTCTTTTTCTGTCAATTTCTTTGTTGCTTTCTTTATTTGTGCATGTTTTTTTTTCGCATCAACAGCACGTTTGTACAAACGTTTTTTAACATGCAAAACACATTCTTTTTTGCAAACTAAAAAATCATCCCCGTAAGGCTTTGTGTCCAATAAGGCTTTGAACGTTTTCGTGTCGCGGACCGCTCTCTACCTGCGTTATGGGCTGTAGAAGCTGTAATATTGAGAATTTCCGCATGAAAATTTCACAGTATATTCTTGAGATACTATACTTTCGACATATCGAAAAAAAAAAAATCGATTTTTTCAAATTTCTAGACCATACGGTCCCCTTATCGAAAAAAATCAAACACTCTATTGACTAGCTTTTTACACTAGTTACCTTCACAATATTATTTAATGTGCATTACACATTTTTAGATAACGGAATCGATGACGAAAATATATCGAAATTAAATCGCGATTTGATAAAAGAATTGTTTCCAAAAATCGGACTACGTCTTCATTTCCTTGGAAAATGGACGGAAGTGTACGGTCAGCGTGAGGTATTAGTTATTATAAAATTTACATCTTTGGATCTATTCTATAATATTTGTTCAAACTAAAAACAAAATTAGTTGTAACTTTTTAATAACGCGGAAATTGAATCAGGTGCCCGACAAATGCGTCCGCGGCGGTGGCGAATCTTCTTCTGTTTTGATGGATGATGACGATGAAAGTCATGTTTTGGAGAAGGAAAATGTTTTTTTGGAGACGATCCCATTTGCATTGAGAAAACGGAACGTAAACGTTAAATCGATTCTCGACAAGACGATCCAGGGACAAGCAATTCTTCATTCGTATAAAAAAAGCAAAAAGTTATCGACAAAGTGTCGTAATGTTATCGTCGACCTTATCCTATCAGATATCCTCTCAGAAACGCCCCGGTATTTTTTTCATTTTTTATGTTATTCCTACTGTTTTGATTATTCTCAGAGTAATGTATATAGCTTTTATACCTTTTATATTGACGTTTTCCTTGCAATCTTTACACCGTGACAATTCCATCGAACGCTTAAACATTACCTACAGCTTGACGAACGCGGACTTGAATGATCTAGCGGCAACGATTGTTAAAGCTTTCCCTACTGAGATAGCGGACACATATTATATCCCACCTATTCCGAAAAGACTCTCACGGGCACAGAAATCCGTCGTATCACGAGGAAAATTAGTCGACAAATATCGGAATAAACTTCGAGAGTTCAAGCAGTGGACTGGTTCTGACGCATCGCTCCCTGCTAGCGATATTTCTGGGGACCCATCGTCTGACCAAGAAAGTACGATATACATCAATCATATTATTATGATTGTTATTAGTATTATAATTATTATTCCGATGTTCATGTCATATCACGACATAACATATATTATTATTATTGTTGTTATTATTATTATTACTATTATGTAGATTCCGAAACGGTCAAAGAGGCGATTTCTTGGCTCGAAAAGCACACTGAGCCCTGGGAGGTTGTCATCAACAAATGGAGAATCACTGCCGATTTCCGTCGAAAATACAGTGAATTACAAAAAGACGCGAAAGTCTGCGAGATTTTTGACCGCTGGCCGATTCTTAAACACCCAAAAGGTTTTGAGCTCGTAGAAGAAGACTACACTGCTTTAAATTTGACAAACATAGAGCTAAGTTTGGAAAACTGGTCCGCTTTCAATGAAAAACTCCGAAGTATTCGACCAATGAAAAAAGATGATGAAAACGCAGAATCCTTGAACAAGTTGCTCCAGCTGGACCAGTTGTCTGATGGTAAGTTAATTTATACAAAATAAATATGTGTGTCTCGAGTCACTTTATGAAAAAAATGTATATTTGAAACATATTTCGCATTGTATGAAAATATATACCACGCATTAAAAAAATACATATTTTTATGAATTTCATGTATACGCGTAGATAAATAATATATATTTTTTTATGCATGATTTTGCCGATTTTCATATAGTAAATATGTATTGAAAATATAGTATACTGCTACTACTAGTATTTTGGACGTACATTTTTTATGTATGTAAAAAAAATACACACGTATGTGAAAAATATATATTTTTAACGCTAAAAGATTGACGTTCGATACAAAAAAATTTACTTTGAATACAAGAAAAAATCATTTCTAATATGAAAAGAATGTATTTTGAAAATAGGAGTGTAGTATAATATATTCATAATACATTTTTCCATACGAAAATCGATAAAATCACCTATAATAAAAATATATTATTTATATATTCGTGTATGTATGAAGCTTATGAAAATATTGTTCTTTTATATACGTGGAATTCTTTATATAACGCGAAATATATTTCAAATATATTTTTGTTTTCCATGACCGCGACTCTTAATTACTATTGTTGTTGTAACTTAAAGAGCCTGAACTTCATATAAACTTCAAACAAATTTCAATGTATACAGATAGCAAGATTTTCCTGCAGCTTTATATACTGCCGCACATTATTCCACCGAAAGGCCGTATAAGATGCAATAAACAGCAATGGAAACCATCCATCAGTGAATGCAAGGACAGCATCATCGTACACGTAACGGTAATTATATTTTTTTTCTATTTTTTGGATATGAATATTAATTATTGGAAGTATTTACAAGGTCGATGGTTTGATTTTAATTGTTTTAGGCGCCAGGTGATATGATTAAAATCCAAGAAACTCGACGGGAAGCAATGAAAAATCGCGGTCTCACTCTTCAGCCCTTCATCATCGCTATTGGACCGACTTACGTCGAAATCTCCAGTTTCTACGTGTGTATCGACACTGTTCTTTATAAGGTACCATCAGCCCTCAAAGCTCTCGACGTTTGCTTCAAAGCGTTTCATGCCCTTGATGCAGCATATCCCCCAGAGAGCGAGCATTTGTGGCTGCTTTTGCAAAAAAGTATTTACAATTTTTCGACAAAATGGGACAAAGTATCTCCATATGTTATGGAGATAATTACGGAAATGTCGAGTCTCGAGAAGAACGCCTAAAACTAAATTAAAGAAAAAAGAAACGAATTAAGTCATTATCTCGCAACCGCAAAAACATCTTATCTTCATCTTATTTTTTTCTTATTTTTATTAAAACAGCAACAAGTTGACACAGAATAAATTCACTATTTCAGTTCTGTAACAGAGAGACAATATGTTTCAATGCCCTTTATGTAATTCGAATTCATCGTCGGAAGATTCTCTAACATCCCACATGAAGCTTAGACATAAAACTTCAATGACATCAATATGCTACTGTCCGTATAGAAATTGTTCCCGCAGCTTTAGTAATTTCTATTCTTACAAACGGCATGTGACCTTGAAACATTCTATACCTGAGCACACACAGCGGTTTGAAAATATTGCGAGTAGTAGCCTCTTCGTTGAGATCGATGATCCTAAAGATACATTTGCTTCAACGCCTCCAGATCAAGAATCTTGCACAAGTGCGATTCCTCCAGCCTCCCACACCTGCTTAAGCGTTGAAAATTTTGCACGCATGACAGATCAGCGTATCGCTGCTTTTGTAGCTGAACTTTATTCCGACTCAACCTTGCCAAGATCGTTTGTACCGTGTTTAATTGCAAAACTAAATCATCTGTTCGGTTCGACATTCATAACGGAATTGAAAAAAAAGTATAACTGCGAAGAATGTAAAAAGTTATCATCGGACCTGAGCCCAATGTTTGATACAATCCAGTCCGCATTTGACAATTATTCAAGTGAATACAAGACTCTGCAATTCTTAGAAAACTTAAAAGTTTTGATAAAGCCTCAATCTATCGTAGTTGGTGCATCGTTAAAGTCGCGTCATATTAGTGGAAAGCGTCAGGTCGTTGTATGTAATTCAGAAGTTGCAGTCATCCCGATAAAATCTGTAATAAAATCTTTCTTGGAACTGCCAAACGTTCTGACGCATATCTTGTCGTATTTGGAATACTGTAAAAAAAGTGAACTAATTATTTCGGCTGTACAGGGGGACGTTTGGAAAAATATTGAAGTAAAATTCATGAATAAAATAGTGCTCCCGTTGTTACTGTTTTTTGACGATTTCGAAATAAACAATGTACTTGGATCTCACAAAAATGTTCATAAGCTTGGCGCTGTCTACTTCTCAATCGCTTGCTTACCACCCGAATATAGTAGTATGCTGGAAAATATCTTTTTGGCTCAGTTACACAATTCTTCCGATCATAAAAGTTTTGGCAATAAAAAAATATTCGGCAATATCATTGATCAGATTAAAGAGCTCGAAATGAATGGTCTAATCCTTGATATTAATGGTCATCAACATACAGTATATATCGCGTTATTATCAATAATTGGTGATAATTTAGGTGTTAACTCGATCATGGATTTTACAACCTCTTTCAATTCAGATTATTGGTGTCGAGTTTGTGTAGTTGACAAAGCGGTAGCACAACGCCTGATGAAAGAACGACCTGATCTGTTACGTACGGTTGAAAATTACAACGAAGACTCTGCGAATTGTTCAAGAGGGATAAACGCTGAGTGCGCTTTCAATGAAATTCCAAGTTACCATGTAATAGAAAATGGAAGTTTAGACATCATGCATGATTTTAATGAAGGCGTATGGCGATATGCAATAGGAAAAATGCTTAAGGTTTTTATAACGGATGAAAAATTCTTTTCTCTTGAAACTTTTAGATCGCGGATCGAGAATTTTGATTACGGTACGAGTGCTAGAAAGAATATTCCTATTCTCATATCGAGCAATGTTCTTAAAACACAACAACTTATAATTTCCTCATCGGAAATGTCGTTTTTGGTTGAGAATCTCGGTTTGCTCATAGGCGATCTTGTCCCTATTGATCATCCGGTGTGGGAGCTCTACCTTAAATTACGTGATATAATGAGCATTATCTTGGCACCATCATTTAACCCTGCGACTATTGACCAACTTGAAGCTCTCATCTCAGATCACCACTCGTTGTATTTAGAACTTTTCTCTGAACCATTGAAACCCAAACATCACTTATTACTTCATTATCCTCGAATGATCAAAAAATTCGGCCCGTTAAAGTACCTTTCTTGCATTCGTTTCGAAGCGAAACATAAACAGTTGAAGGAGAATTCGAAAGTTGTAAAGTCGCGTAAAAAACCAGCCTATACATTGGCCTTAAAACATCAGCTCAGTTTGGCTCGTCGATTTCTCAATGAAGACGGATTTTCAAACCGCTT
Organism: Rhimphoctona megacephalus; assembly: GCA_963989365.1. Lineage (NCBI taxonomy): Eukaryota > Metazoa > Arthropoda > Insecta > Hymenoptera > Ichneumonidae > Rhimphoctona > Rhimphoctona megacephalus. The sequence goes on from OZ022417.1 coordinate 17,806,583, forward strand.
GTGCTGGGGGCCTGAACTACGTACAAAATTAACTTCCCTGCGAGATTATGGCTTATTTCAAAAAATTCTTCCATCAGATATTGCCAATGAATGTATTTCAACTCCATGGGTTAAAATTAACGGCGTAATTTACTATATCAATGCAGTGATCTCTATAGGATCAAAGGATAATCACTCGACGTTCGGCTTGGTGAAATACATCATTATCATCCCGACTAAAAATTGTCATTTTTTATACGTAAAGCTTGATACATTAGGTGTTCGCCGACATTATTGTGCATTCGAAGTAACTGTGACAAAAGAGTGGAGATTTATAAATGACAAAGATCTTGTTAGTTACTCTCCTATCAAGTTGTATCGTATGTCAGACGGTAAACATTATGTCCCATGCGTATAATACGACTTCAAAAAACTTTCATATGTTGTTTTTTTACGAACATTCAAGAAAAATAATTATTTTCTCATTTTCTCATACAAATACCTCTCATATTTACCTTGAATCTTACTCTAATTGACACAAATTCGTCAAACCTTATTTTGTAATTGTTTTTGTACGTCGATTCGTGCTGCGACGAACCTTTAATATAAGTTTATGTATCATTGTGTCATTGAATATTCACTTATATAATAAACGGATTATTATGTAACATTATGGGTTATTTTAATTATGCACCTCTTGTTAATCTAGCGACTATTCCCATGTTTAAAAAAAACATGCTAATGTATCAATTAATTGAAATTTCTTGAACACTGATGCGGTTTCCGAAATTAATCAGCCATAAATATGCAGCCACCGGATGTTTGAATCTGCTGACTGAATATAAGGCTGTTGTTTTTTACCTATATTATACCTATATTGTTTATATGCCTCGTTCGTATTCGTCACACAATAAGTTCATGCTTATTTTTTATGTAATAAACTAACACTACGATTGAGTTCTGTAAAGAATTAGCTGCAATATAGCATTTTTTTCGAGATATATCAGTAAAACCATTGGTGGTTCCTAATATAGCTCTAAGAAAACAATTCAAAGTTCTAGCTACTTCTATAGAAAACTTATTCGTGGTAAAGCTTATCACGTAAAAAGTAAGCACTAACTTATCGCGCAAAGAAAATGAATGGGACATATAAACAAAATAGGTATGGAAGCAACAGCCATATACGGTTAGCAGGATCAAACGATTTGGTTGCTGCATATTCATGGCTGATTAATTCTAAAAAAACATTAACTTGCCGTTAACTAAACATTTTGGTGTGCGGAACTTCGTTTCGTAGATCTAAAAAAATATTTAATTGTGTCAACCAAATACAGTGTTTGGGCTACGGCAGCGTTTTTCTGCTGAATCATTTTTTGTGTCCACGGAAAAGATTATTTATTGACGTTAAACTCATATCTCGATAAATCAACTATCGACATTTGTTCAAAAAAAAAAAATATTTTGTTGAAGAAAACCAATACTGCATCTAACTTACTAAAGTTATTACAAAACGAACATAGAATTCTATTAACTCAACAAAATATATGGCCACGTCGAAGCAATATTACATTCGTGGTACAGTACATTTTTTTGTTTACACATACGTTCTTAGTCGTGTGAACGAATTTGATAGTTGCATCAAAATAATGAAGTTCTAGTCTCAACCGTGATTAAGATGGTTGGACAAATTGTATGTACACATTAAACTAATATTTTGTTGTTACATCAGTTTTTTTTGTTGTAACGAACATTTTAATGTTGCTTCAATGATTATTTGTTCATCGGTATTCACACGTGATTTTTTTTTCAACCAAATGAGTCTGTAATGTCCAATATAAATTTTGTCTAGTTTGACAAAATTTAGTTAAGGCAAATTTGACATTTTTTCAATAATCCAACAATATATTTAGCCACATCTACCATAAAATTTATTTGAACGTATCCGACCGTAGGATTTTGTTGGGTCAAACCGTATTTTTTTTTTCGAACAAAATTTTTTTTTCAGTGTAGCAAGAGCTGCAAAGAGCTTTTGATACTGGTAGCCAAAAGCGTTCACTCACCGAGCAATTTGCTTATTACATGCTAATTCATCGCTCGAATTATCGAGGTGGCTATAAAATTTGGACCTAATGGATAATATTTCCCATGCTTGGATATACAATACAAAATTATAATGATCTCTTTAAAATACCATGACGATTTATGGGTGGCAAAGTTTCCCTCCAATGTTTATCCACTTACCAGTCATTCAAAAATATCTATATTTATAAACTTGTAATAATTTATATACACTTCATTTGTAGAACTATACGTTTTCTATGTGCGTCTCATGCTCGTTTCCAACCGTGAGAGAACAAGGCTCGAGTTAATAACGATTTGAGTTGCTCCTGGGACATAATGCTAATGTGCAATTTGCAATTCTTTTTGCACTTAACTGTCTATCTTTTTCCCGCTCTCTTTCTTTCTTTCTTTCTTTCTCAACCCCCGTTTCAAACTCTTTCTCATTCCATTGCTTCTCTGAATCCTCGGGGCAGCGGAAAGCCGACCGATCTCACAGTAACAGAGAGAGAGAGAGAGAGAGAGAGAGAGAGAGAGAGAGAGAGAGAGAGAGAAAGAGAGAGCGAAAACGAGAGAGAGAACAGAAGAGTCAGAGAGAGAGAGATAAAGAGAAGACTGGGAGAGGACAGGCGACTTGCTCCCGTTGGATTTCTTCTTACTAACTAACACCCGGACGACGCCTCTTGATTACAAATTGCTTATTATGCCTCGGTGGCTACGAACCACACCGACCGATATTTCGGCTCTCCCGACCCATTTCTCCCCTCCCCTCCCCCACTCTCTTTTTCTCTTTCTTTCTCTTCGTCTGTAATTTTCGATGCATAATTTATGGTCGATTTAATGAGCCGCGAAAAAGGAACGACGATGACGTGGATAAGGACACGAACAAGGACGACGAATGACGACGCGACTTGGTCCAAGGGAATTATTTTTAATTATCCATCGCAGCGAGAAGTTGGTCTCCCCGCGGGATCTTCTCCACCATATATCTGCATACATACATACATATATAGGCGTATTTACTTGCAATGTTTTCAGCATCCTATCATGGCTTCTCAATGTCCGCTTCCCCACTCTCTCATTACGCTCCGGAGACGCTTCTCTATAGACATCGTTATACGCAGCACACCGACGCTCCTGCACACCCTCCAATCATCCTGTCATTCCGACAGATTCTCAAGATTCATGGCCACCGACCACTTTGTTGCCTCGACAGATTTTTATCACTTTTATTTTTTTACAAATTTTCTTCATTTTTTTTTTATTTTCGTTAATGTGTATATGTATATATAACACGAGTAAATAATTTTACGGGATAATAGATATAAAGCAGTGATATCATAAATAAGCTCTTTATACGCACATCAAAGCAGCTTTTTCAATAACCCGATAAACAGAATCAAGTACTATGCATCAAGCATACACAATCAACTTAAAATCATAAAATCGAATTGCCCAGCAATTTTGTATGTCTGATCATCGCGCGAAGAGTTTTTCTGGGGAAAATATAAGATCGTTTTCCGTTACACTTTTTTTTCATCGTATATCATTGCTCAACTATTGTATCATATTCAGAAGCACTGATTTTTTCCATAATCAAAAAATCGTGCTAATGAAATAATCAAAGTATAGCTGGAAAAATAATTATACAATTACATGGTTCAATTGTTAGTACTTTTCATACATTTTCTCAACTAAATTTTTTTAAAAAATTCTTAAACAAGAATATAAAATAAAAAATTTGCAAGACACCGACAAAATGATATGTATATGTGATCATCAATTAAAGCACATAAGGACGGAAGATTTATCCCTTAAATTGTCCCTGTAATCGTACCCCGAAATTCGTCATCCAAAGACATTCCACCAGCAGCGTGTATTTCGAAACGTCATGTTGAACGTCCCAAAGGCTTTGTGTATTAATGGGGAAAAAAAGTGTTAAGCTTTTTGATATCGTACAATCGCACACACTTAAGCTGATGGCGTTTATCTGAAAAGATAAACAGCGAAAAACGTAGTAGAATAGAGAAAACACGAGTGCGAATGAGAAAATTTAAAAGCGTGGAAGAACTGGAGGCGGAAGAATGGAGGAAAGCAGGGGGAGAAGAGTTTTCTCATATATATTCACTGGTGCATCGAGGGTGGCAGAAGCCGCGGTCCGTTGCGGATCCTCACGTCACGAATCCCCATGTAGCATGGCCCGCGGCGGCTTCCATCATTTTTTGTCAACGTTACACTTCTATTTTCATTCCGCCTCACGTATCGGGCGTGAGTGCGCCCTGGACGAAAAGAAAAAAGATGAAAAACAGGAATAAAAAAAAGAAAACAGAAAAAAGAAAATCCAAAAAAATTGCGTACTCGAACACGATTGATGGGTGAACCTGCGTATTGGTAGAGACTCTACTTCGATCGCTGCTGGTGCTGTTCGACCCAGCCACACCGCTCCAAAACACACGCATACTAACGCATCCAGATGTGTTATGCTATTGCACTCGATGCCGGACGAATGACGACGTTTTCGGACGTGTATATGAGTAGGTACACGTTTCTCCTCCTCCACTCCTCGCATAGATGCGCATAGATTGCATGCAGACTGATTCAGAATGTTGCCGCGTTTCCTCCAATATTTATATGTGTATATATATAAATTTATGTCCGTGGGTAAAATTTTTTGCAAAGAAATTATAGTCGTTTTGCCATAGAGATATTTTTGCATGATTTCCAGTTTTCGCATGATTTCAGACATACAATAGAATGCATTCTTCCGAAGTATTCCTTACTGTTTAAAAACATAAATGTGTTGTTGTAGTACTGCAATGTCCCAGTTTTCAATCAGAGGATTAAAAACGGACACTTTTTCGTGCAAAATCAGAGAAGAATGCCTTCTTGAATCTCCTGAAATATGGACATTTTTTGTCAAATACTCAATCACAAAGTGGACAAAATTATTCAAAAAATCATCAACGAATTGGCCATTTACTGTTCACTTCGAACCTTTACGAAAGCAAATAATTCAAGATTATAAAATTCTCGTAATTTGCACCTGTAGCCAATAATAAAATGAAATCCAATAACAAGATTTTAAAAAGTTAGCAAAAAGTATTTAATCGGTTTTATAAATTGGAAATTTTCACTGCTTACCTCCTTTTGCACTTCGTATACTTCGTATTCTCATATTTTCGGCAACGTTTTACTCCTCAACCTCCCTAAATCTCTTCCATCTCCTGTAAGTTATATATCAAAACTCGTTTGTAGCGTTCGAGGCGTTTTGATCCTGTGCCTGGTTCACTTTGAGCCCAGAGTATACATGCTTCGTACATCCAGAAGAATGCCTATGACTCCGTGGGACAAGGGCGGATGTCTACGCTGTGAGAGCATGGAGCTGATGTCTCTCATCCTTGCGATCCTCCCACCAAACAGCTTCGTTGGTGCGGGTGTTGATATAGGGGCCGTATATGCAGCCCATCTCTCCCCGTGCTTTTTAAATGCTAAATGTAGCCCTTTGTCCGTGTGCGAGTATTCGTTCTCATATCCATATATATATGCACAGAACGCTGGACTTTCTATAGCTCTATCCTTGCCACTGTACGAGCTACTATATTTGGAAAAAATTGTGTGTGAGCTCGATCCAAGCGCCAGAAGTCTGCACAGTATTCCATGTATATGGAAGCCTGTACAAAAGCGTGTGAGGATTTTTTTTTCAAATGCTAAATTGCACCCCTCTCTTTCGTCTGGTTTTGCTCCCGTTCACCACGCACCCCAGGCCTCTGAAGCGGTGAAGAGTCTGTGGTCCGTATGGGTACAGGATCATACAAAAATACGTGTAATCTTCTCCAACATCCCCTTCATTTTTATGTACGATTTTTCACGTGAATTCCATTGTAAGTCAATTTGTTTATTCATTCTTTACTATACGATTAATTCGTGGTTCAATACCTGATTCGTGATTATGGCATTTCGATCATTATTTGAATCGGAAGTTCAACTGTATGGGACAAAAAAATATATATTTTTGAATATATTCGTATTGTTGATTTCTTTTTTTGCCTCGAAAAGCAAACCGCTTGATTCTTTAATGCAATGCTAAGAAGGGAAAACCGATAGAGCTCCAAGCCATATACGGAGAGTATAGTTATCGCTAAAGAGGTGAAAGTCCTGGACAACCTCTAGTCATCAGGTTACACCCTCTTATGTAGACTTCTGTTTTTTGTGTTAAATTGCTCGTCCTAATTTAAACTAGGTGATACTTTTGGATCGATTTTCTGTATTTCGTTCGTGTTTCCATTGGAACGTTCATTTTTAAATATTCTAAAATATATAGAAGAAACTATTTTCGATCCGGTTAAATTGGGATGAAACAAGATGAATCTGGACCAGTCCTGATGGTTTGAATTAGAAAATAATGAGAATTTCGTCAAAGAGCAACTACCAGGATATTAATTTGCTGCAGGTTTCTTATAATCAATATAAAGCGCTCTCTCTCTCTCTCTCTCCTGTGAATCAAGAATTTAATGTTACTATTTCGACTCAGTCAGAATGAACTAAAACGTAAATCGTGGTCCAATTTCGCACCAATGTCTTTATAAACGATATATACTTATAGGCGAAACTGCCAAGAGGTGAGATATAGGGCGTACGTGGTCGAGACGCCTAGCTAAATAGAAACGATGTCGCCTACTGGTATCGATAAGTTTCTCACGATCGGTCAAGTATATACCACCGGAGTATAGTTTACACTTCTATATACTTACGCATTATCGATGCCATACGTCAAAGAGAGAACCCAACACTCACGTGTACACAAACTTTTTTTAATCTGAATTTATTTCACATTGCCGAGGATCGATCGATCGATCAACGAGACAGAAAAAGAGAGTGAGTGAGAGAGAGAGAGAGAGAGAGAGAGAGAGGCTTGCTTCATGGCAACTAGGCCTATAATGATATCGTTGACTCGAATCAGAATTATAGCCGATTATAGCACAAATGAGAACTGCTTGCCTCTGATAAATATATACACACGTATGTATTCTTCCAACATATATAATAAAATCCAGTTAGAAAGACGACCAAGGGATTTCGCTACCATTATTCGCTACGCTCTTTACTTAGACTGCCAGCATGTTTTTATATCCTTCATTTATATGTATGAAGCATTTCATGCCAACTCGGACATTCTCTCATTCTGATCCTCTAGGATTTTACTACATGATTTTCTGACATCATTTTTCAAGGATAACGATGCCCCGAGTCAAATTTTTTCTTTCACTGAATCTCTTGCGATCACTGCTGTTTAATTGAATAAAATTCTGCATCTTCAATTTGCTATTCGGGCGCTAGAATGCAGGCTGAATTTTGACCTGTGATCAATCAGTTTTATATTTAACTAGAAAAGCAACATAGACATCTGAAAGTTCAATAAATATTTTGAAGGGATTAAAACGTGCGACAACGTTGAACGTTAAATTCCCTGTGTACAAAGACATAAATAAAACCACGATCGGTTTCTCGATTGAGTTACGCGCGAGTGAAAATTACAGCACTTGGACAGAAACGAAATTTTCTTTGACCGTATTTCACGTGGACTCGTTTGTTTTCCTGAAGGAGGTATGACAAGAAAAAGAAGTGTACATACATGAAGTACATACGAGATCGGAGTATTATACGGTCAGGATCTCGAGTTTTTTGTCGAGGTTCGCGAGACTTCAAGACCTACTATATACATATAAATAAATATATATGAATGTAAACTGGAATACGGTTGGTAAACACGTGTGGTATGGAACATGGCAAACGCGTTAGTTTCTCGAAAGCAACAATTGAAAAGTCGACTTCGTCACAGATCAAATTAACAATTATTATTTCATTCATTCGTAAGCTGATCCTTCATGATGAACGATGACGATAGCAGCATTATTATTGTTATTTGTCTTTTAGAAGAAGGGGCTACATAACGGAGAATCTGCTGTCAAAAAAGTGGATATAGAATATTAAATAATATTTTTGTTTGAACCGGTGTTGCAGTGATTGTTGTATAAGCAGACAGCCATCTCGTTGCTTTTGGATCAGCCAGCTTTTCGCTGCATCTGGTTACGGATCTACATACGTATATACATTAACTGTCGATAAATAAAAAAGGCGTAACGTTCATAAATTATATGACGTATAAGCCCTTACGTTCGGTGGGCCTCCAGCACATATATTACATGTCACGTATATACACGTTGCAGTTAGCTCGTTATTTTTTTGTTCGCTCACACAGACATTGATCTCAGCAGGACTCGGTGGACTCTCTCGTCACACACATACACTTAGGTATATGAAGCCATACGAATCTTTTGTGTAGGACAAGCTTTACTGGTGTTGGTAGTGTGCGTATCATCCACGCTCCCGCTCATTCTCCCCCGCGTGGGTGTAATATTTTTTTCGTTTTTTTCGGACCCCCTCTCCCTTTTTTCGCTTTGGCATATACACATACACTGCCACACTTACGACTAAGCCATCTCTATTCTCGTTCTCCAGGGTAGTGGGCTCTCTGTGTCTCGTTGTGCGGAACAAAACAACGCGCTCACTAACGCGATTCATATATAGCACACGTCGAGAACCGAGTATACTGCACCGAGAGAATCCTCCTTGCTCCTCTCTCTCTCTCTCTCTCTCTCTCTCTCTCTCCTGGTAAAAAAGAGCCCCTTTTCACCCCCTTGTGGAATACAACACAGAGAAAAAGAACAGTCCACCTTCGCGAGCACACCCCTCCCCCCCCCCCTCTCTCGCTCCCTCTCTCTCTCTCTCTCTCCCCCTCTCTCTCTCTTCTTCGTTTACAACCCCCCAAAGCTCCAGCATTGTCGCATTCGTATGCGTGGCTTCGATAGCTATTGATATATTATTCCCAATAGTTCGTGTGTTCCTTTTATTTTTTTATTTTTACCCTTTTATTTTTTTCTCTCCCACTCTCTCGCTTACACACATACACAAACACACAGGCCTGGCAGTCCCGGGGTTTTTTTCAATTATAATTCTTTTTCGTATCCAATCAATCATTAGTATTTCCATTGTCCTTCGGTATTTTCATTTGGCGTCGCGTTTCGAGAACCGAACGATGCCGACCACGCATACCAACGTATATACCACTTCTACGCTTATACGAATTTACGCTCACGTGTATAGATATTGTATATTTATAGTATACAGGATTTATACTATACATATATTTTCGCGGGAGAGAAAACGCGAGAATACGTAGATCCGTAGTCGTGCCCAATTGTAGGGGATGGAAATATATATATTTATATTTATATACATGAACGTTACTCATCTACGTTCCTCTGTTACTGATGGCGTCGCCACCGATTCGTTAATGCGATTGAATATTAATTTTCACTTTGTTTCCCAAAGCCGAGCCTGCGTGAATTCTCCAAACTCATCCTCCTCCCTCCCCCAAACGACACTCGCGGACTTTTCACACCCTCTGCCTTTCTCCGCTTTTTCCAGGTTTTTTGCAATTCCGAGGCGTCCAAACTCTCTCTCCCCATCCCATTCTTTTCTCTTCGCCATTTTGTGATATTCTCTCTATCGACGCATCCGAGATCGTATCCCCCCAATACACCCAGGGCGATATCGATGCCGAAAGGAGTGCGATGTGTCGGCAGCTCAGAAAATAGGTAACCCACACACCCTTCGTTTATCACGATCTCTTGCGTCACGAAGTATTTGATCCTCTTAACTCAACATCGATTGTAATTTTGTTTTCACAAACTTATCAAAGACTTAGACGATTACAATGGTTCGAATGTACTATGTAATTAATATAAACCTTAAGATGTGATAATTCCAAGCGATTAAGACGTAAATGGGTAAAAAGTTCGTAACGATAATGATATTCATCGAGAAAAATGAAAACAATGAGAGCCTCGACAAATTTGCATGTTTAGATGACATAATTATTTATTAATTTTGTTTATATTCGTATTTTTTTGAGCCTTCAAAAAATCTCCCCCAATCAGTTTCATAATGAATAAAGAATTGTATAGTCTAAAGTAATTAAGGGAAATCATCATGGAATTAATTAATTTTTCGGTTCGATGTATCCAAGTATATACTTATGCATATACAAATTGTAAATTGGTAATTATAAAATTACGATAACAAATACGGATAGATTCTGAGGGACTTTGCACTCATTACCCCGTCAGTTATTTCCATATATGATAATTACCTTTCAATTATTTGCATCGAAATACGAAAATAAAAATTGGGGACAGTGTACGCACATGAGTGACGTATAATTTATGGAAACGTGATAAATATGATGAAAAATAAAGAAAGTTTGTATACTGGATGACGCTTCTCGGGTTGATCCACGTGTTATCTGCAGTTCGCTTTAGCACCTGCAAATTGCCTCGTGCTTTTTAGGCATGGGGGTGCCCGCGAGATGTACTTAATAAAACATGCTCCCTGCCCACCATGCGACCACCGACCCTTCTTGCCAACACGACTGCAGGTTCTTTTTCTCTGTCTTTTTCCCTTCCGGGGTTCATGGTCCGTTTATTCTCGTTTCCTCTCTATCTTTCTTGCTAGTTTTCGCTTTCCGTCTCGTTCTTTCTCTCTATCTTATTTTTACCTCGACACGGTTGCGCTTCAGCACCTCTCTTTGACTGTCCTCGTTATATACTCTAACGCTCACTCTCTTTCTTTCTCTTTAAATTCGTTCAACCCCATCTATCGCCCTGTCTCTCATTCTCTCTCACCTCAACACCTCGTTCTCTCAATCTCTCCACTTCTTTCTCTTTTTCTCCACTGTGGTCCCACGAGGGCGCCACAGGAAACGAGACTAACCCAGGAATCTCGATCCAGATCTTTTTTCCACCCCGATCTCTCACCCTCGTTTATCCACCGCTTTACGGCGGGGTTTCCTCTTCGCAAGGTCATTCTTTTCTTCTCCCACAACCACCCTACTCCGTGCGCACATTGCTCGATTCAACAACACTCCATCTCACTACCCTTAATACTCCCAAAGTGTTCGACCAATTCTTTCTCCCACGACCGGAATGTAAATGTCTGCTCTGTTCACTACACGTTATACCTTCAAACTGACGATTCAATTGACATTCGTGCTAACTGTTAATTCTTGCTCCAATGTGAACATTTTACTGCAACCACGTATTTCTTTTTCTTTTACATCGCCGATTATGATCATTACTTTTAATTTTGTATGAATTTACATGAAAACATGAAAGTAGTTCGATTCAAAATCTGATGAAAAAAATTGATTGGTAATTTTAATCCATACGTGATGTAACTTCCTGATTAGAATAAAAAACGAAGTAATAATTTAATTAATCCATGTAAAACAATAAAATTCGAAATAAAAACGTATTTTTGTAATTTGACAAATGAATATAATTAATGCTCTCATTCTAAATTATTTTAAACACATACATACATACTCAAATGCTGATTCACCTTTGTCCGAGTTTTTATGCAAATGCGGAAAATTTGAAATGTTTCCAAAATGCATTCTGAGTTTGTAATGTGTCTCGAGCATTGACTTGTCCCCAAGAAATTCGAGTAATATTAAAACCCCAATATCAAATATTATTTAAATAATGTTAAATTTGACTTTCTTAAAATAATAATAATAATATTTTTGTTCATTTCATCAGTTTCCTGTTGTAAAAGAAAATCAATTTTCCCCATGGAACACGAAGAAAAATCTGTGACTACATGGACGCTGAGGATGAACTGAATCGGCGATAGATTTTACATAAGCACATTCATCCCGAGAAATTCCAGAGCTACTGGAGGTTGCTGTCTCGGTGTGTACAAGGGGTGGTTCCAATTTTTCCCTGAAACAATGGAGTGGAAAAGTGGAAGTAGTCGATCGTTCATAGTAGGGAGAGGGTGGTTTGCGATGGCGCTATTTTCGCGCTGAACAATGCGACTTTTGCCTGTCGCAGAGCAGCAGGCGACGAGTTCTGGTTGTTCTCTTCTCAGTGTAGAAACACAAGGGAGGAAGGGAAGGAGGGTGAAAAGAGAGAGAAAAAAGGATAAAGAGGGGACCAAAATGACGTACGACAGGTAAATACGCGAGGAAAATGTACAAATAAACGAGGAAAGAGGGTGAACGAAGGGTTGAGGAGATGGCGGAGAGAAATTCCATGTCCGTATATAGTATAGAAATGAGAGAACATCATATTGAAAGAGAGAGAGAGAGAGAGAGAGAGAGAGAGAGAGAGAGAGAGAGAGAGAGAGAGAGAGAGAGAATTTGTTGGGGTCAGCTTGTCCAGAGTTTGTTCGTATTTTGCATGCATATAACTGCTGGGAACCGATGGACGCAAGGACAAACGAGAGGAGAGAAAAAAATGGTGAATACAGGGAGTAGGAGAGGAAGGAGTAAAAGGAGAGGAGAGGGTTTGGAAATGAGATTTGCTGGTAAACCGACAATTTATCGTAGGTATCCGGGAATGCAACTCTTGATGTTCCTCTGACCAGAGTTATAATTAATATGCTCTCGTCAGAGAACGTCTAGGCAATATTGTGCTATGCTTCTCGTACATTTGGATACACCAAATATATATATATATATATATATATCTATATCTAAACATGTATATTTGAACAATTCGAATGAAGCTTATTTGGATGCATTTGGGCAGCTTGTGTCGTCGCTTTTCTGTGCCATTCTCTGTACGAAAAATACAAAGAGAACATGTTCACCTACCTATATACCTGTAAACATGTGGGTATATGAGCATAAAAAATTAAACGACGGAGAAACGCTAACGTTATAGCCATGTGCCCCGGAAAACAGACCTTTAAACGATTGCTGATTAAGCCTGAATGACTGACGCCGCAAAAACACATTAAAAGTTGAATGAGTGGAGATGCAAAATTCAGTTGGTCTGGAGATGCGAGTAACCACATGGAGTCAAATAGCTCGGTGGTCAGCTTTTCGTTCTCCGACCGGGTATTACTCTCTTGCGTTCGGAAGCCCATCGAAATATCGCGACACCCGAAAAACATCGGAACAACTGTCATAAAGTGCTACCAACACAGACATATTTATATATCCTGGGAATATAGGTTCTCTGCATGTCTGTGTATATATATTCGAGAGCACCGAGGTTGCCGATAAGTACATATGTATATACGGTCCATCGGTCCCCGTTCATCACCGACCACAAAGATCCGGAAGATCGGAACAGTTCGATTTTTCCAGTCGATCTTATACCACTGTGTTACCGGCCAAATACACGATCGATCGGTAAAATAGCTGCTCTATCATAGTCTCCATACGTCCCACAAAACCATATAACCATATCGCTATTCTACAACCTCAAAAAATCCTCCGAACCACAATATTCAAATACACAGAAACACACACGCATACACGCTTAAACATAACGGATACAAACATGACGATACCGCGAATAAATCTAATGTCGTTTGATCTCACTTCTTCGATAATTGGCACCGATCGCAGGGAGTGCACAGTGCCATTCTGTGTCGAAGCCATCACAGCTAAATCGGTTTCACTACAATGTACAGATATATATTTGTATATGGATGTGTATCATGGGGGATGATTGCGAAATGAAGCAATGCAATTTCTGCTTTTCGTCTTTATTCCTTGCTGACAAATCAGAGTAATGTTTCATTCGTTGTGCAAAAACCAATCCAAAGTCCAAACAAACTTAAGATAGAGATAAGAATTCAAATGAAGATGCGACTGAATAAGGCGTATAGAGAAAAAAAAAACAGGATCGCGAACGAAAAAAACGTTCCTTAAATGTCAAGAGAGAAGGAATCCTTAATTGGACGGATAAACCCAGGCGAGAGATTCAAGAGACTTTTTTCTTTTAGCCTGTACCGAGGAAAGGGATTCTCGATTGGGGGTAATAAATACGTCACCGAAGAACGGAGAAATGGAAGAGAAGAATGGAGAAAAGGAAATAAAGAAAAGAGAGAGGAGCTCAAAAGTGAGAGGAAGCTCACTGTGTTGTCTGCGCAAATGGGAGAGATCCACTCTTCGATGAACATCCGTGCGGACCAGGGATGATCCGCTCTCTTCCCTCTTTTTCTCTTTCATTCCATAGATGAGCGAAGAACGGGAATGAAGAAGGGGAATCGAGTACTTCCCCGACCGCAAAACGATTTCGCCAAATTGAGCGAAGTAAATATATAAAGGCTTGTTATTCTGCAATGGAATCATCATCGTAAATACATACACAAAGAAGTTGGTACGAATATGGACCACGTGTTGTCCATCGTGAGAAACTACCTGAAAAAAGGCTTAGCAATTTTTTTTCCGCTTACGATATACATTCCGATTTGAATAATTACCATTTTAAAAAGGAAGAAAGAAACTATGAAAAAGGATCCACATGATATGATCCTTTATCCCTGTACCATGTATCAATATTTGTCATTGATGATGAATCCGAAACATCCTGGTTTGTATAATTTTCACCTGTACTTTGTTCAATTTCTGATGATTTCTTGAGAATTGCTGAATTATAGATTGTGCTTGTACATGCGCGTAGAACATCATTAAATCAACTACAATTAAATTTCTTCGAAAAAATACTGTGATCAGAACGATGGTCCAAATTGTCACGACTACCTTAAGCCATCATATATAGCAGAGTCTTTGAAGAGCTCACTCGCGAACTTCTCGTTCCCGCGTTCATCGAGAGCTCCTGTCATAAAACAATCGTTCTCGCGATTCTCCGGAGGTTTCTATCCCGTTCTGTTTCTCTTTTCGATCTTGTATATATGTATATAAATTCAGTTACGTATAGGTATTCGTCCGATTGAGGATTATCGGTATACACGGACTACGTCGATCTCGAGATCGTAAAGACTTCAAGTACGATGGGAAATGGCGAATGCGATTTAGCCGCAAACGACAATCTCAACGCGCACTCACCACCGTTTTAAAACCAATATGGCGACTGATGTAGGCCAGGTTGAAGCTTAACAGTTGAAGCATTGCCCGAAGCAGCATCAGGTATCCGTCAGTGGCCAAAGGGAATGGAGAGAACGTTGCGCGAAACCCAAGACGATCGTTTCCGCAATAAAAATCGTCAACCAGATCGTAGCTCACTTGCACATACGGATACGATCGTATGCTCGTACATATAAATATATATCATTATATTTAAGTTTATATATAGTATTTTTGTTACATACGCTCTCTCGTAGGGCGGCCAATCAGAGTATATAGATTCCAACGAACACCTTAATGTATTCAAATGTAAGCGGTAGCAGTGTTTATGTCTTGACATTGCAAATTGTAGCGGCTACACTATAACTTATAGTAATTGCTCCGGAGCTTGAGTAATTATTTATACTCCTGATATAGCGAGAGAAGGTCTCTCTCCCTCTCTCTCTTTCTCTCTCTCTCTCTCTCTCTCTCTCTCTCTCTCTCTCTCTCTTTCTCTCTTGCGGCTCCTCTCGACTTCAACTCTATACTCTAACCAAAGATCTCTTCTCTGTGTTCTTCCTCTCACTATACCTCATGTATGAAGATAAATATTACACTGATCCGCCTGAAAGAACCGACACTTTTTTGTCTTCAAAAGCGTCTCTTCCTACCACTGGATCCTTATCATTTTACACCCCGATTCTGTTAACTTGAATGTGTATACAATTCTAATAATCGAAAAATTTAAACTCGTTTAGGTTTGACTCGAATGGACATTGTTGCTGATTTAATAACGAAAATAATCCTTTTAGACATTACTTCGTTATTGATCATACTGCAATGGTTCAAAATCGTCCTTATTAGGTGGTAATTTTTTTATTCAGTTGATTGATGAATCGTTTTTTAATTCAAGTTGTTCTTTCAGATCTTAAGATCTTGAGATTAAGAGAATATTCTTTTCAATAATTTCGTAAATAATATGCGTGCAATATTTTTTATTGAAGAAATATAAAAATAAAGTCAAGATTTCGCTAATATAGTCTGACAAATACAAGTGTAATTAATCGCTGACGTGTGTTACCATCTGTTGGACGAGTCTTACAACTTAAGTGAAGTATTGACTCGTGGCAATAACTCAAGAAAACTGGTAAGAAAAAAAGGACTAGGCGCTCGTGAGATGAGATTTTTAAAAAATGTCGATTTCATCGGCATGGATGATAATTAATAGATATAGGTTGAAAACTCTTGATATTCGTGAATAAGGCAGCGATACGGAGACACTGATATCACGGTTGGAAAATCACTTGTTCGATAAACGCCACTGGACATCCCCTTCGTAACAATATTTCATGTTACGACGACCAAGTTCACCGGCTTAGTCGATAAATCAGCCGTTGCGCTTAGTCGCAGAGAATGTGCGCTGGGGGTAGTTTTACCGCGTAACAGGTGGTTGAAATTCTTGTTCTCTTTACCGTTTCCTTTTTTGCCTCCTTTTACTTTTTCCCTGGAGTTTTCCGTTTTTTTCTTCCTTTCCTCTTTTTTTCTTTTTTTTTTATTCCTTTATCGGAGAAAAGAAAAAGAGCACTCTCCGACTCATGAAGTCGGGCGGGCGGGTGGTCGCGCTTAATGCCCCTTGAAAGGCTAAAGCGCGCGCAACCTACCCCCAGCACACGATGGAGCTTTTTCAACGCCGCAAAACCGCTTAACGCTTTACCGGACTAGATCCACAAAGGAGCTTTATATCTTATTTTCCGGAACCTCGAGCTCCTCGATCACCGATTCACCGATTCAACCACCAAACGTATTCCGTCCTTTACAAACCATTTGCTCTCTTTTGCGACGCATTGAAGAAACTTTGTTATTGAGGAAATATGACAAAAAAGCTTAATAAAATTCGCATAGTCGTGTTTGTCTATTTTTGTTTGTTCACGAATATTCGACCAGACGTGAAGAAGCTTCATACAAATACAGGAGTGAAAATATCTCTGAATTGTAAATTTCCTATAACACGGGCTGGTAGTGTGTGGAAATAATGAAAAATTACTAAAAATTATAATATTTTTTCTCTATTAATTAAGTTGAGAAATTTGGAAAACCATTTTGTGAATTTGAATATAAACATGTTTTTTTTTAACTTTTTTTTTATTTATAAAGAAAAAGTAGTTCTGTAGCGACATTACATCAATTATCACAAACTCTTAATACTTAAGTAGGTTACAAAATAAAATCGTCAATCACGAAAAAAGGTCGTAGAATCGGAGAGATTTTAACTATTTATATAATGTTCGATTTATTATCTATACTATCCATTCAAGTGTGAAAAAAACAAGTTTATTTACAAGGATATATTTACAGGGCACCCGTCC
This sequence comes from Rhimphoctona megacephalus, assembly GCA_963989365.1. Lineage (NCBI taxonomy): Eukaryota > Metazoa > Arthropoda > Insecta > Hymenoptera > Ichneumonidae > Rhimphoctona > Rhimphoctona megacephalus. The sequence goes on from OZ022417.1 coordinate 17,823,908, forward strand.
GTGTGTTATCGTAAAGTGATATTTCATTTATTTTATTCATTTCATTCATTTAAAGCTTAGGTTTAGTCTTTATACTTTGGAAGGATGCAAATCGCGAGAATTACACATTTGTTAAACTTCAAGGTCGCAGGTTTGAAGCAACACGTATAACTCACAGCATTATCGTGCTAACGATATTAATGTTATGGCCCAATTCAACCTAGCCTCTCGACGGATTGTTTCGAGAGACAGATGCGGTAGGAAAACGTCTTTTGTTTATACCCCTTGGGTCTTGAACGTTATTAGATCCAATGTATTTGCATTGTCGATGTCAGCTTAAACTAATAATAAATATTTTTTAAAAATTATCTCACTGAATCTTAATCAGTCAAATGTGTATCCTAATCATCTTAAAGGTATCATCGAAAATAATTTCCTGTTTGTGTATTTTGCGAGTAGAGGAAAAAACAACTTTCGAAGCGCATGCTATAAAAGGAAAATTATAAATTTAGGTCTATCAGCCAAACGAAAGAAAGAAATTGTAAACTCGAAAACTAATAGCGAGGAATTTATCCTAAATTTCGGTCCAATGAAAATCACGGTAGTTGCGTAGGTGAAACCGTTCAAACCTTTTCTTTTCGTTGTTTTTGATAATTCATCACCATGGTCTCCACATGTCACCGTTCCCTTGCGAAGTGCCAGCATCAGCTGCGGAAACTTGAACCGAATCGCCATTCGCGTTTGTAGCGAACAGCGAATTACCCGAAAGATCATCTACCGAGGTGGAATGTTCGTCACGTTTGCGAGAAGAACAGGCCGCTTTGACGTTCGACGAAAGTGTGGAGCTTGAAGCTTCGTTGTAACGTGGTCTTTTGTCAGAAATGACTAAGAGACCATCCGAATGATGCCGTTTCAGGCTCTCCCGTTTGGGAAACATCGTTGTCCGATTGTACGTTTTGTCCGTAATAACAGACAACGGTTGTCTCAAATTCGTTATCTGCGCCGGAATGAGATTGGTGACCATTGGAATGTCAGGCTCTCGGCTGGATGTTTCCTTGACTGCTGGAACGGAGAAACTCGGGTCATTGTGAGGCTTCCGTTCGGTGAAAGCGGAGGGTGATTGAGATCTCTTTCTATCGCTCGATGAACTGATTTGCGGTTTCTGCGTTTCCGGCGATGACGACGAGAAACTTTTGTTTGAGGCGGAGGGACTTTGTTCGGGGATTTTAAAGCGATGTTGGGATTGATTTGGCGACTGTGATTGGGGATAGGCTTCTGAATGATGGCTTTCTTCGCCGAAGCTGGAAGTCGAAGTTGACGGACTCAGCAGAGGACTATGAGATCTATTGACGGCGGTAAATGCCGATGTCGATGAGCCATTTCTCGTTGAAGCTTCAGGAGCTGGCGGAAAAAATGGAAAGTTCGCAGATATGCCAGCGGACTGTGGGACCAACAGGGCCAATTCTCCAGTCGGTAATCGGCTTGGGATCAGCTGCACTCCGCTAGGAATTTGAATTCGCGTTGCGCTTCCATTGTTGTTCTCATCACCACTCTGAAAGTCGTTCTGGAAGCCAACCTTGACCTCAGGATACAATCTTTCCGGCATATAAGGCACGTAATGACTGTAGAAAGGTGCCATTTGCTGAAGATTCGTAACGCAGCTGTTCAAATGTGATACCAATCTTTGTTTCACAGCTGGCTCGACGTTCTCCAGTCGGGAGACGTAGCGAGATACTTCACCGGCACATTCAGAGAAACCGGATCGAAACTTGGTGAGTACAACGGGATCGGTGGCAACCGCTGTGCCCAACTGCTGACGTTGTACCGTCTGCAAGTGCTTCACCGTCATTTCGAGGATATCTGCTTTTTCGAGCTTCGAATGTCGGGATGGCTGTAACAAAAAGCAAAACACAAAAGTTAAATCTACATGATCGACCGTCAACAATTTAAAACGATGTACCAACTGCCACCTGTTATTTCCTACTTGGGAAGTACCGATAGTCGGTAAGTTCACCACTGTCGATAAGAGAATTACCGCTGATGGTATATTACCTTCTAACGGTACATTAAATCAATTTTACCTAGTTTACTCTGACTTCCCACCACTTTTCCTTATCCACCACACTACATCTCTTCACTGTTAACCCCAGCTATAATCAGTATTGAATAACCCAGGAAAAACCAACATAAACCATGGGAAGGTCAGGACAAATGTATATGCAAATTCCTTTCTGCCTTTGTGGATCTCCAAAGAAAGCGAAAATGCGTGTTGCGTCAGAAGGATAATCCTGTTGAAAGGGAGCAACAGGTAGAGTGTGTATCCTCGACCGAGCGCAATGAATGGAAAATTTTCATCGTGGGAACCCGTTAGTGGGTTTTCCTTTTCTGAGAGCACTCCACTACAGTTTTTTTCCGTATTCTACCACGAAAAACTCCTTTTCCGTCCAAAATCGGGGTTATTCTTTAAAAATCTGAAAACGACCAGCCCTTTGGCCATCAAATAATTGAATAGTGATTCGACAGTGTCGAAGGTCCTTTTGTCCGATCTTGTGGAAACGTCTCGAATCGCGAGCGATCTGTATCCTAACCTGGAGAGCTTAGCATCCTCACGGTTCTATACTTATGTATCTACGTGTGTCTGTGTGTATAAAAACATTTTTATGGAGTTCTTTTCGTATCTCACTCTTTCTCTGTGGTGCTCGACCACGTACACAATAGGCGTGGGAGTCGACGATCGTCTCGGTTACACACGCAGAGGCCACACGATAAAGAGTTACTCTCCATGCCGATACTCTGTGGGAATTCCGCCTCATTCATAATGACGTATCTCCCCTTTTCCCTCTCTCTCTCGCTCTTTATTATTTGCTTTCTCTCTCACTCGCCACGAGAGACGTGCATACATTTCGCATGCCTCTCCAGACGAAGAACTACTTCAGGACATTTTCTCAGGGTGCCCATCTCATCATACACAACAGAATACGAGCTTAACTGCTTTCGATGCTATATTCTTGCTGTCACGTATTTGACCAACCAAGCATTTACGTCCCTTTAAACGAGCCCCGAAATTACTAAGTGCAATGAACTTTAAAACTCGATCTCTCCGTTTTCTTATCACGAAATTCTCTTCTACTACCAATAGCCAAGATCAAGACATAAATATTCCATTTAGAATAATAATTTGATTTGAAATTCCCCTGAAAACATCGTGCACGTTCAATAAAACTTAGATCCACGCTGATCAAAATTAATTAAATCCTTTTCAATTTAGTTCGAGTTTTGACAGGATTGAAGATTGTTTGGTACATACAGAGAATTTGGGTTCAATATTGTGGATTTCGTGATGACGTGGGAAGGATCTCGCGCCTTGGGATCGATAATCCCGTGGGATTTTTGAAACCGATGGAAAATCGATATAATTTTAGTTCGGTGATGAACTCGACACCCTGCGAAAGATCATAAGATGCTCCCGCGGCACCTGCAACTTCTACACAGCGTTAAGAAGGTCTGAAAAAAGCGAGGGGAAGGAGAGAGGCTGAAGAAAGAAAAAAGTGAAAAAAATCTGGTAACCCCGTATTCGCCGATGATCGAGAGCCCAGAAGCAAAATGCTTCACGGGATCTTCAAGATGATACGGTCAACAAAAGCAGTCTGTAACCCGAGATGCTTTTCGTTTTTCTTTTTCAATAATTACTCCATGGAGGTTCCCACGGACGCGGGGGGCGTTACGTGAGGACCAACGGTGGAAGAGTGTACGCTTGCGTGTGTCTATGTATGTTTGGATGTACACGGAGAAGAACGAAAACGGACGGACAAACAGACACTTTGAGCAGAGCAGGTAGCGGAAGTCATCTGGACGGGGAAGGAACATGCTGAGGTAGAACAAGACAACACAGCCACAAAACGGGGGTATAGAATGGAGAAAGAAGAAAGACTGCGAGAAAGAAGAGACAGGACGTCACAACCTTGCTACAACCGCTTGAGAAATCACTCTCGCTGGATAGAGTTACCTGCCGATACCGGATCTTCTCGCCACAATTATTGCCAATTAAATTCCTAAAAACAAAACACCTACTCGGCAGAAAATATTTTCTTCCTAAAAACTCCCATTCGACGCAGATTTTTTATCTTGGAACAAAAATAATACGAATACAGATAGAACAACCATTAAGGTACTCTTTTCCATTAATATAAATTATTAAAATTGAAAAAGCATTTGGCAAACCGTTACACGAATTTTTTGATTGGTAGAAATTTGAAAAATTCATTGGATAATTCTGTAATTATTTATCAAACCGTTCATATGCCTTCAATTACTACAATACATGTAATTAAGGGAAAGTTCAAACGTTTTTTAAGGTCATGAAAGTGGTGAGGCGATTTCGGTTGGCGTGGAATTAATAAAAATAAGTCAGTACCTCCCTGAGAAATTTCGAGAGTAAAGTACCAAGAAAGAGAGATGAGTATAGAGGCATTAATCTGGAACCACTTCAGCATTTTTACACATCGACCCTTTTTTTATATAACTTGTCGAGTATATATGTACAGTGCCATTGTACGAGTCTTTAACAGGGTAGTGCGTGGTCCTCTTTCGAGGACAAGCGGACGAAGGAGAGGGGAGAATGGACGTGAAGTAAAGGGTTCCCACGACGTGTGGCATCTAAAATACTAAAACAAAACGATCCCTCCGGCTCTTTACCATCTTCTCCCACTAGTCCTAATCTTTTTTTTTTTTTACTATGTCCCGAAACACATCAACGTCATCGGTCTCTACAAAAGAACGTAAGAATTCTACACTTCCTCCTCTTCCCGATCTCCAGTGACGAACCTGATCAAACATTTGTTAGGCTTATTACCCTCTGAGATCGTTCCTCATTTTGTAATACTTGTATATACTGTATTTCTTCGAATTGCGGACTTTATTATTTTATGGCTTTGCCTTTCAAGCTCAACAGGTATAAAAAATAAATAAAAATCTCGAATAATTGGTAAATCTATTTGTATATTACAAGGATTGTAAATATATTGTTTTCAAACATAGCTATTTTTATTGTTGTCATTGAAGGACTATATTTCAATACATTCTGAAAACTCAAAGTACTTTATTTCACAAATTTTAGGTAGTCTTACAAAAATTTGGAGCTCATCAGATTGTGAATTGAAAAACAATGTAAGAGCTGAAAGTTATCTTGATACTACGCTTCAGATTATTGTTAAATTGAAGAACTCTGATATTTTTTTACAAATTTACCCTCAAACGATAAAAAATAATGAGTAAGTATTACATAAATTTCTACAATGTAATATACTCACGTCTTTTTTCATAGCTTCGAGTATGAGACCCTTGAGCTCGTCGAGGCATTGATTGATCCGAGCACGTCGCCTCTTCTCCATTATCGGCTTGTTACTCTGTAATTATTACAATGTACGTGATATCATGGAAATAACATGGTAATTCAGAAAATAAATTATGCCTTGAATGTACAGTTCTGATAACATATGATAAAAAATATTAACGGAGGTTAAAAAACAAATGAACAAATTCTTACCCGTCGAAGTTCAGCCTTCGACATGCCTGATTGGCTCTGCGGCTCGAATTCGTCGTCGCTTCCTGACATCTTGTAATTGTAATAATCCACCATTTAAATAATCCAACTGAGCAATTGTCGTAGATCGAAGAATTATTTTTGTTTTGTAGTATTTGATTTTTTTAACTGTCACTTGAATTTATAATAAACATTCCCAACCACTAGACATTGGTTTAACTATTTCGTATTTTGTTGATCACGTGTACTCGTCAATTATGAGATAAATTATTGGAATTTGTCACTTATCTAACAATACGGATTGTCGATCAAATAATCAGTGATCGCACACTAAAGCACATTCACAGAATTCACTTGCTACTCGCAAGCCTCTGATCGTTCACACTATCACTCGTTGTCGATTGTTGTATCAAGGAAAATAAAATTCGAAGATCCCTCGAGGATGTTTATTACACCGAGGACACGATAACGTGTCCCGTGGTGAGCGAGATTCGAGGCTAACTGTTTGACGTTTTACGAATTCGGTGGCCGCATGCCGATGCACCTAAACGTCCGAGTAGTGGGGATAAAAATTCCTCAAGAGTGGGGCGTCGCGTTGAATATTCGTAAAGTAGGGTGGGGGGGGGGCTCTCTTAAGCCCTACTGCTGAAAGACCTGTTGATGTGTGGGAATTTATGCCGGGACTCCGTGGAATACCCAACTTAATGTAGCTATTGAATTTTTTTTGTAACCTTTCTTCTTCAATGAATTACTAATTAAATTTTATAATCGATCCAATTTAAGCGTTTTTTAGAGACTCATATAAATAAACGATAAATTCAAGTCATTTATTAATTAAATGTTTTCGTTGAAGAAATATCAAAGTGTTTCATTTTCTTCACTTGAAGCCAACAACAAAATAACAAATTCATTTCTTTTTTCGAAATAATGATCCATTTAAATTGAAAAAAAATTATCGCCTTTTGGAAAAGAAAATTGCATATGTTTCATTCTAAACAATAAATGCCACGGGTAATTGTTTCCGTTTAAACATTATCTACGTAAATTATAAAAAAAATTAAAAATTAATCAATAAATTCATTAACATAAAAATAAAAAGACATCTTTTTGCATTAAATATATAACCAGCGTCATAGTAATTACTGTTTATATTTTGATACAATCGATGCATAAATTTTTTTACTTTGTATAGTAAATTAGAGCTGAGGACGAATAAAAATAGTTAAAATTATATCGATTCTTTTTAAACATATAATTATTACTATTATTGTATTATTAATCTGATAATAAATGACAAATGTATATGAAAAAATATTTTTGCGAATTTCGGCCCACAATTAATAGTGACTCGGTTCGCAGACGATGTGGAAGCGGTAAAGCGCGAAGGCATACTATGTAGAAGCATCTGACAGAAGAGGGCAAACATACTACTATAGACGTTTCACGTGTGTGTGCATATGTGTACGCGGGTCATAAGTGTGACTGGCGCGCGCAATGCAATCCGATGCAGGGTTGCTTCTTACGCGATAGGGGGGGAAGGAGGGAGATCGAGCTTTACACAAATGAGACCCGTATGAGAATTCCTATGAACGGGACGACTGTTTATATCGTGTAATTTTTTTTTTTTTACTCTTTCAATTCACGTATTCATAGAGTGTTTTCCCTAGAAATGTCATTTGTGATGACAAATAAAAATTACATAAATTTCGGAGATAAATAAACGACAAACTATACCAATGTTTATTTATACAAATTTTTTAATTTAATATGTAATTTTTTTATGTGAATCACTTTTGACGACAAGAGCATTATTTGTGGGAAATTATATAAAAAATGTGTTTCAAAATAAAGAGTCATTGACTATCAACAAAATACATTGGAAGTTTAACAACAGTTACAAACACTTTTTTATCATTTTTTTCTTAATATTAGATTCCGCGGTAAAAAAGATTGATTTATGAAAAAGTTCCAAGGATATTGGCAAGAAAAACGCGATGGGACGCAGATGGAAAAATTATAAAAAACCGTTCACGTGGCGTTCAACTGTCGATCGCTGGATGCATTACGTGTTAAAAATTCTCCAAAAATTGGAAAAAAAATATATTGTTTGTTTGTTATTATTACTATAAAAATGGTGAAAAGAAATCTATTTCGTGAATGACGAAATGTATTGATTTTTCAAATAAATTCATGCAATTGGTATTAACGTTGTGCCGATTGGTTGACGGCACGCTTACCAATCCCTTATAGTCTATATATAAAATAAAACTGTAAAAAAAATCTGGAGTTTTTAAATATATTTATATTTGGGTGGATATATATATATATTGTGAATGCACGCGAGCTATTCAATAAAGTACGAAGGATATTTGTACTGTTGACAAAATTGGTTACTTCGTACAACCATTTCAAGAGGCACTCGCGGCCGCAATAAACAAATAAACTTTTACGACGTGCGATTAAAGCTCCGGGGAAACTTTTACTTTTAGAGACCCATGGCCGCGTCCCATCTTAACGTCTCTTATATTATCGTCGCTCGTAACACTTCGTGGACGTGTTTTCCTTACGATAATTTCCTTTATTTCTAGCCTGAGTGAAAAATGCTACGATCTCGTTTTAAATACCTAATTATGGGGTGCTAATTCGTGCCGTGTCTCTTTTGTAGTTCATTTATCTTTAATAAAACATAGAAAAGAATTTTCTTTTAGCACTCTGTGATTGATTTTTGTCGATATTTTGTTGGTTGAAAGTATAAAACCACAAATAAATTCTTTGTAAATTCTGCTCTCTAAATTTGTATCAAAAATTGATCAATTGTTTTGAATTTATTGTGAAATAATATTAAATAAAAGTAGTTCTCTCGATTGAGATTGTAAGACAAATCAAAGGATTCAACGAGATGGCCAAGCCAATGAAAATTAGCCGGTCAATTAACAATAATTTAATCATTTTGTCAAATCATTTTTAATTGTATTTTACAACGATTACACACGTGTTCTCATTTCGCCAGATGTACACTCGAGAACAGAAGAGTATTTCCATGTGAAATTCTACAGTGCTAGGAGCCCCTGAAAAAAAAGAAATCCACAAAATTGAGATCACACTGTTCGATAATGCACACGAGCAAGTCGGAGATCCGCGCGGATAAACTCGATCGTTGGGGGCCCACGCAATGCCAACAAATATTTCAGCAACGTTGGAGTCGATTTCAGCTCATAATCGTAGACGACAATCGTTTTTACTTTTTCTCTTTGTTTTTTTTTCATTATTTTTGACTATAGTATACACTCGTGCTTCCGCCATGACGAGAAATCAAAAGCGAAGGAGTGAAGTGATTTTTCTATGATTTTGTCCCTTTGATCCCCTAGGCTTTTTATCAAAAGCCTGCAGATCAAACGATTGCAAAATTACTAAACATATCACTTTTCTGGACACGCAGTATGTACAGATCGAGAGTTTTTGACGTACAATAAAAAAATTTGTTTGAATAATAAACAAAAAAACAGCTGTGTTTTGAGTGACCATACTTTTTTGTTCTGAAGTGAAATCATTCACAATCAAATGATTTTAATGTTTTATACATGCTTTTCAATAATAAATATCCAATATTAAGTTCCAATTCATCGTTCAAAATTCAAATTTATTTAAAAACTAAATATAAACAATTAGGCCACAAAAACTTGCCAACATTATGCGTAATAATCGAAATTGTCACGTACACTCGAAGTAAAAATATAATGCACGCCTTTTCCGAAACGTTTCAAGGCAGAAAAGCAGTCTGAAGATCGGTCACTTGCCGAGGTCCTTTCGATACGATGACGAGTCCGTTATATTTTGAAAAAAGGATGGTACCGTCATAACTACGTAGTTTATGGTTTTATTTGGGTTGGCCCATACTAAACGCATAATGTGCTACGCTAAACTGCATCTTTGTCCCTGGAGGACTGGTATATTATTGCGTATGGCCAATAGTTTTTCATGAGGAAAAGATCGGCCAATTTCGCAAAATACGTTCAGAACCATTTCTGGACAACGGTCATTGTCCCCCTGTGACGGGAGGCTTCGTTTTTTTTTGTTTCCTTCTTTTTCTCTCTCTCTTTCTCTCATAAGTACGCGGTTAACGATGACCGTTCTCGTTTCCTTGCATCTGCGGCCTCGATTTTCCGAACTCGGAAGTCCACAACGACCTAGGGAATTTGCGTCCACGATGTAAACTTGTAAGTATCGTCTCCCCCTAATGGTCACACAAAAACCTTGTACTGTGTTTCGAGCACATCCCCCATGGCAAGATCCCATTCAAATTTCGGGTACAGTGGGTATACGTAAGAATTATTCGTAATGTATTATATAATTATTAAAATTAGTCAATTTGAAAGATCAAACGTTAAAAAAATTCGTTAATAACATTCTTCAACTCTCGACTAATAAATAATGCATAATCATTCAATTGGAATTGACCTTTGGCGAAAAACGATAGAATAATTTCCTAACGATAGAAACGATAGAAAAATTCTCCTGAAGAAATCATAAATTTGTAGTAAATTGAAGTATGACTCAAGATTTCTTTTATCCTGAAAAATATTTTCGAAATTTTTTTTCCTGCAGATTTTTCAGCAATCTTGTTTCAAAATCAATATTATCAAAACGTATTTTTCCGAATCCCAAAATAATCTACAGCCTATAATGTTGTGATTTATTTCGGAAAAATATATTTTTATCTATGTATATTTATGCGTAAAAATAAATAGAAAAAAATTCCCAGGCTCCGATTTTCTTATCGTCCCGCTGAACCGTTCCGTTTCCCATGATACATTATTTCCCATAAATATCGGAGGATAGCTGTCATAACGGAAGGCGTCCGGTCAGATGTCGCGACCTTCTCATTAACCCTAGATGGTGAAGAGTAGGCTGCTGGATATATGCTTCGAAGTGGTCTCTGGAATCTTGCTGCTTGACCACAAACCTCTCAAGAGAGCAAAAGAGGGAGATGGAAAGAGATCCCAAGAAGCTTGGCCTCTAAATTTGAAACGCCCACCCTCACGCTTCTTCATCTTTCCCTTCAGTCTCTGTCTTCCTCGCTCTCTTGCTATTTTCTTCGTTCGCTACGGTTCTCAAAAACCTGATCTTTCTCTTGAGATACACCTGCAGCCTCACACCCACGCTAGAGTCTCTAGTAGAATTCTCGTGTATCCCGCCGTCATGGGATCCTTCAGGAAGGAAACGTTATCCCGTCGAATCTGAAATCTTCACTTCCGCCCACAAGTCACAAGGTATATAATGCCATATATAGTATATATAATAGTGGCAAGTATATTATACTGCAAGAACCGGTTTTTTAAAAGACCCCCTCATTTTTTAATTTCCCACGTAAACTCTCTTTTCCTATCGCTCTCTCTGTCGCCCTGATCTGTTTTTTTTTTTTTTTATATATATTTTTCTTCCTCTACCATCGTAACATACGTTCCTCTTCCGCAGTTTTTCTATACCTTTGATGGTGCTTTGGAAGGGTACGGGAATGCTTTCGAAATTTTTACCAGAAAAAGGAGGTTTTTTAATCCCACTCGCGAGACAGAGGGCTCCCCGCCCCCAAACTAAATTCGACATCTGTGTCCATGAGCTTCCGAGGGTTAAACTACTCGACAGTTCATATAAACGCGGAAAAATCATTTCAATAACGGGGTGCTTCCGTGAGACTTCCCTGTAGCTTTACTCGAAGTTAAAAGAGCAAAAAAACTCTTGTTTTTCATTTCCCGAATTTTATACGGTCTTTACCCGTCCAGGAAATTCATATTCTTTTAATAAGCTTGTGAGAGCGATGCAAGCTGAGCGAGACAGCCTCGTAACGTTGTATATTAATATTTTTTACATTCCCAATATGGCCCGTATCACCAAAATATTACAGTCAACATTTTTTTAAACCCTGTCAAATGACGAACAGAACTTATTTATTTAGTCATCAAATAAACAATGACAAAAGTTTTTAATGAAGCGGACCTCGGTTCAAAAGCTTTCATATAATATAAAATTATATGCAACAAGAAATAACTTCGAAACGGAATATTTCATCTAATAAGATAGTCCAAATGAATTATAAAAAATAATTATCAATTGACATTTTTATAGATTCATTTTTATCTATTAATCAGTAATCCCAACAAATTTAATTAGCCATTTTTTAATGTTGAAAAATATCAACATTTTTCATTTTTATGAAATATTAGCGATTTTATATTTTATAAATTTAATTATATCAACATTGACACAACGGTTTGTTAGACAAGTTTTTGGTGAGACACTGGCCTCAATAAAATTGTTTTACAAAGGTACAACATTGCAAGTGTAAAATTGTTGACAGTAATGTCACGAATAATAGGAATGCACAAAAACCGAATCATAAAACGAAATAATCTATTCAAAGTGAATTGGGTCAGTGGGTTCGGGAATATATCGCTAAGGATATTTATTCGGGTATGGGAACGAGGTCGTGTGCTGAACGCACGCATGGAAAAATGGCTACAATGATCTTTCTCGTCGTCCCAAGAGCAGGTAATTCCTGTCGTGTTCCCGCGAGAACGAAACGCCCCCAAATCCTTTCAAACACGAAGTGAGAGACAAATTTTTGACTGGCTCGACTCAATGAAATCAGAGACTTCGTGTTTATTCGGGATACACAAATCTTAAAAGCTTATTCCTTTCGTTATTTTTATGAAAAGTTTTACAAGAATCTTATTTGCCACCATATATTACACCGTATCTGAAAATAATCTCATTTCTTGTTTCAAGAGTATTTAAGATCGAAGACTTGCCACTTATGCGGGTTTTCAAGGAGAAGGTAAATTTAAGATACGTGGAAGAAATACATTGTAATAACTGTAAAAAAAATTCAATTAGCTAAATGCTTGAAGGAATTATTGAATTTTTGCTATAAAATTATCAGCGCAAAGCCTTAAAGAGGAATTAAATTGCTGAAGATTTTTAGGTAGTCGTAGATAAAAAAAATGTCATGGAGCAAAAAAAAACAAATTTTATTGCAACATATTTTATTAGCACTTTGACGATTCACCACGTGCGAAATAAAATTAACGTTTGTATTAAACTATCTATTAGATAGAACGCTTTAATCATAAAAATGACTGTCATTATAGCAATTGTTTCATAATACGGCTCATACGATCCTCTATGCCAGATCATCGCATAAGAGACCCCCCTTTTATTTAAGGCAAACCATTTATGGACGTACACCCTTCCGGAATGGACCTCACCTTCCTTCCTTCCTTGCAAACTTCCACATCGTGTCGCGTATGTCGAAGAGTAAAGGGAAGAGGGAGAGGGCGACTGCCAAGGTAAGGGATCACCTGGCGACGGTTCCCACGTTTCTGCGATTCGCGTTGCCTTCACCCTTTGGCTTACTCCATCTCCTCTCGATGATGGTTTGCATGTACTTGTATATGTGTATATGATAGTGTTTCATCGTACGTAGTGTGCGGGGCTCACACGTAGAAGGAAATAAAAGGGGAAAAAATGAAGGAAGGAAGTGTATAAGAAACGAAAACGAGCCGGCCTCGTGCATCTATTATGACCTGACCGCTGCTGGATGAAGTACGCGTGGCTGACACACGAGCAAAGGGCCGCGAGATTCTCGCCATTTTATTGGGAGGTAAAAGAAACGGGATGGGAAGAGAAGCGATGAGAGGGTAGCGAATACGATGGGCATCGCAGTTGAGGCCTTAAGGCGACGGGGCTCTCTTAACCTTTTTCATTTTCTTCTCCTTTCATCCTCATTCCCTCTTTTAGCTCACAGTCTATGCCCAGGTATTTACATAGAAAGGCTGAAACTTGGACGACGACCGCGACGACGAGGACGACAACGACGAGGACGAAGAGTTCGCCTCTGGCCTGTTTCACTGCGCCTCAGAAAGAACATCTAAACGAACGAGGATCGTGGGAGGTTTTAGGACCAATAGAAGCCAGCGATGTCTGTGGGAATGTTTTAGGATCGTGGACTTATATGCGGGTGTCCTTCGAGAAAAGAATTAAATTATACGCAGGGCCTTCTCTCCTTTCTCAATGCTTGCCTTTGACTCCGAGCATCCTCGAACCCGCGGCTGCTAAGCGATAAATTTTTAGGGTTTTAACGACCTTACTCTTTTCCCTTTTTTCCCCGTTTATTTTCTTTTTTGCGACAGTCAAGTGAGACTGGCACGAGCGATTTTTTAACTCCAACTCTTCGAGTCATTAAAAATTTTCAAATTTTTATTGATGCTATATTTAGCCGAGGAAACATAAATGTACATTGTTGACAAGTAAAAAAGTGAGATCGGGGAATGGGATGGCTAAGGGTGAAGAGGCAAAAAAGTGAAAAAACAAACGTTTCGAACCTTGCATGAACTCTGAGGCTACATAAGTACACACAAAACACGCACAATATCGTCTGGGTAATCTCATCTTTTTAACGCCCATTGCACTCGAGCATAACTCAAAAAAGACGGACCTGATGGTTATATACCGAGATTTCTCCTACTCTGGGAAGAACACTGCCAGAGAAGAGCTGTCCACAGCTTCGTAAAAATCATTCGGCGGCCAATCTTTTGGGAAACACGATATGTTTAGTCTCCGTCAGCCGAGAATGGACCCCCGTCGTTCGTTCGGTCGTGGGATCAAACCGAAGGCGTAGACTACCCGTTTAGTTGTTTTAACCGCCTATAAACGACCGTTTAAGCTGCGCTTAGAAAAAAACACGCAGCCTCCAACTTTGTTTTCTAATTGCTCTCGGAATTACTATTGGAGATCGACCCCCGAAAGGATTCGGTCACAGATGCACGGCTATTTACCCATCGGAGCTATTTTTCATTGACAGTATTAAAATCATTTAAGTATAATGTGGACATGAGAGTAGAAGAAAAAATATCTTCAAGCAAACGCCTGTTAAAGAGTCGATTCATGTCCTGGGGTTCGAAGGGAAAGGAAACAAAAAATACTACAAAAAAAACTAGAAGATTCCTATGGAGTTAGATCACAGCTAGGGATTCCTCTTTCCCCAATATGTACTTGGATATGAGTACTAACAGAGTAGACAGTGCATCACGATCCTACACCAGATTTGACTTTTTCATCATGCATTTTGATCCCTTTGCACGTGACCATATCCCCGTTTTCATACCTACACATAATATCTCGTAGCCTCTCCTTGACGACCCCTACAAATGATTTAAGACGGGTCGCGTGCGTCTCTGTATTCACCCAATAAAGCTTACCTATAATCAATTTATTTAGCATTTCCTCAAAAGAGTCGTTTTGTAGATAACAGGAGTTGGCCCCATTTTAGATATTAAGGGTTGATGATCAAACATCGATGACAACTTTTGATACCACCAAAAAAAAGCTATGGGCATGTTTACGCGCGAATTCGTCTGCGGTGCGGATGAAAAGAAGACCGCCCTGTGGTCCAGTAGCGGTGTAGGTGTCGGTCCCATGTGAGCAAATCCTGTTTCGTCCAAGTCCCCGAAGCCTGAGCAGCTACGAAACGTGGTTGCTACCGCGTTGCGTGGCAATGATTTTTGCCAAGGTACCGCGACGAAACAGGAGCTACAAAAACGCAACAAGAGCAACACGCAGCAAGGTCTACCAGCGTCAGCAGGTTGCTTGCCCGATGCAACAGCTCACACAGTGAAGCGGGAGCTGCGATGCTACATAACGGAGTGCCCGAAGAGTCCCGAAGCCTTCGGCTCGATCGCACAGCCACCTTGCGTCGTCGTCGATCCACGGAGAGCCCGGCCGTACTCTCGTAGAGCCCACAAGCAGCGGACCTGGCCTGTGGTGAGAACACTCGGCGCTACACGTTCCCACCATCGTCTCGGCTCTCTCCGGATGCCTCTTCGGGTGTACTCGGCTCTCCGAGAAAAGGACGGCTCCTGATATCGGGCGCCAACCCGAAAGAGGGTCCCCGCTTTTGCACTCACTCTCTCCTCTGTCTTTCTCCTTCTTTTCCTCTCTCCATCTCGATTTTGCACTTTAAGGCTCAGAACCCAAACAACCCGGGTAGTACGTGTACCCGGTAGGTTCCAAGGTATAAGTCTCTTTCTTCAATTCTCAGAGTGACCGCCAAAGTATCCGTGGATTGATATCCAGTTTAACGCAGTTGTGCTGAATGGGTCAAACAACTTTACAACAAAAATTTGGACAATTGAATATTTTACTTTGATCATTAAGGAAAATAGAAATTGCCTCAGAGCTTATTTATGCAAAGGATATGAAGGGAAGAATGAATTCCTAAAAATAGATCTCAGCACCCGGTGACGTAATGGGGCAAGAATAGAATGGAAACTACTCATGTTCGGATGGACAGTCGACTGAGCACATTGAAAAGTTTATAACTTTTTTTGAGTGCTGTTGTTTGCTAGCAATTTTTTTGTAAGGCTGCACAAGATGTATGCTATGTAGTAGAATTTTCAAAAAAAACTCATTATTGTTTATTACACTGCTCGGTACAATGTTTAAATTTTACTAAATCGGTTTTTTATTGCCCACATTTTACGAAGCTGTTTATGCCATCTTTTCTTATCTGGATATCTCAAACGTCTTAGCTCGACTATAACCAATTCATTTGAACAATTTATTACTCTAGATATCAGGAAAAAAGGAAGATGTGCGCGAATCGTAGGCTGCATATCAAAAACTACACTAGTCGTTGAATCAGCTGTTAGAAAACGACGATTGTGTGACCATCAGCAAAAGTTAGGGGCAGCGAACAATGGGCCTCGCACATCTTGCATCATACATGTTCAGTAGGGCCGGATCATTCTTATAAGAGGCCCAAGAAGCAGTAGTACAAGGAGGTCTTAGCAAAGCCTCTTGAAAAAAAAAAAAATAGATATCAAGGCACGCGCCAAACGTCACCTGCCCCTCGTCGATTTATTGATTTCTTAGGGCCAGCTGACGACATCCCTCTTCTTGCAGCCAATTTCTTTCTAGATCTCAAGGATATCTCAATGGGAATGGGAATAGTTATTTTGGAAAGTTCACGAAAGAGAACAAGTTAATGTATTTTTTAATCAACAGAGCCTTCCTTACATAAGTATATTTACTTATTGTTTTGATTTATCAGTGTTTTTTTACGGTAATTAATGCTAACCAAAAATCTTTGATTCAGAGAATCCATCTGATGAGTTGAGTCCATAAATTGTCTGAAATTTTTCCTGACCGGTAGTACGTTTGTTAATTGTCAAAGGCAGTAATTGTTCTATAAACTACAGCTAACGCTTCAATCGCGTTCATTGGAATTATGGATCGATTTCATATCCGGTCTTTGCCTCAAAGTTCCGGTCTTTCATCCTCGAGAATGCTTCGGGATAAAAATCTGCCCGCACAGCTTATATACGAGCATGTGTTTTCTTATATGTGTCGTTGTGTGTAAAAAAGAAGTTCCCCTCTTTTCTCACCGTTCGAATGATGGAGCAACGTGTGTTAAAGGTAACACAATGGTGTGTGTGTGTAAGGAGCGTGGAAGGACAATGCATTGCGGGGCCGATGCTTTTCTTGCAGATATCTCGTCCAAGTAAAGAAGAGGGGAGAACTGGCACGCGACCAACGTCACCTGCCCGACCGTAATACGTACGTGAAACCGGTACACATAGACGACTATAACGACAAGAAACACACAAGGAGAAGAACCCTAGATTCTTATATCGATTTTCTTCTGCAACTATACGCAGCTGCACCCCATCGTCACGCTATGGGGGCTGCTTATCGGACCGAGTCGTCTTCGAGTCATTACGGTATCCTCAGCAAGAGACATATGGCAAGAACGTTGAGATTCTTACCTTTGCTTGACATTAAATTTGCTCGTTCAACTCTTTACACGCTGTACGTGAGAAAAATGGAGAAGCATTAACCATCCGGTACAATAAGGATGTATGATTTTATAAACAAGTCAAGCCTCACGAATTGCAATCCATCATCTTTCTTTTAAAATCATCTTTTGATGTACTGAATCCAATTTTCATTGGAAATCTATCATAAGAATCATTTCTACTCCCATTTTCGAACGTTTATCATATTGGACTCAGTGACCTCGTACTATATTACAAAGACTAAACATCCTATAGCTGTGCGGAATTCCAGGTACACGAGGTGACCAACTTCAAGACGCGTGCCGCTTTCCCACGTACGTTGGTAAAAAGGGGCCTTTATCTCGCATGCGTCTGGCGCAATCCAACATCATTCTTTGCGAACGATCTCACCCTTCGATCCTTGTGATGGTAACCTTGCTCTGTACGGGCCCGCCACGAGGATTTCAGTCGATCCCCTTGCGTATAATCTTTGCACCCGCTTGCTTGGCCTGGGCTAAGATTCGAGACCCCACGACGAGGCCGTCGACGTCATTCCAGGTGACGTGTGCCTCGGCTGACGTCACGACCATGTGCAGAAGACTCCCGCAGAGGGGAGCAGGGACAAATACTGGCGGGAAACACGTGTGACGTAAGAGGACCTTTGATGTGCTCCCCTTCAGGAAGAACTCGTAGTTCCTTTCTCTCATTGGTACACATACCTATACATGTGGACACCGGGCCAAAAGTATTAAACGTAATGATTTCTTTGCTTCTCATTCCCTCTCCTTGGGTCCCTCTGGTCGATTCATAATTTCGCATACAGCGCTTCAAAGGCTGCCCCAAGAGCCGTGAGAGCCACGACGGCGAGAAACAAGCGCAGATGTAAAGTCTTATTGTACTTTTACTAGCAGATCTCACGATCGCGTGCAGATCCAGAAACAGCTGAGATTTCAATTGTTCGTCAGCTACAGGACTACGCAATAAATGATCGAGGGGTTTGTTTTTGGTGGAGGTATTTTTCGACACGTGTGCTATGGGAACTTTTCAGTTTTTCTCTTTGTTATTTATCGATAAAAAAAAAGAAACAAAAAAATGCAGTCGTCTTGGATCGAAACGGTAGATCACGCAGAGATCGGTTCACACGTGCCGGACATCAGCTCTGCACACGTGGCTTCCTGAATCTGCAGGAAAAGCAAAGCTTGCAATAAATTTAATTGGAATTCTGTGTCTTCGATGTTTAAACACCGAAAAATTTCAATTTTTTTTTTTAACGTTGTAAGAAAGTGAATATCCTTTTAAAAAAAAGCACAGTGTAAATTACATTTCTTGATCATCTATTTCAATAAAAAAATCTCTTATCTCTGCGGAAGATTTAACGACATAATAAATTAGGAAGAACATAAAGCGACACTATGAAATTTATTCAGAGCTCATTTTCACCTGAGCTCGTTCAAGCCTGCAAACATCTTCGGGAATTTCAATGGAACAATCGCACGAACGCGCTTCTGTGTGTTAATTAAAACAAAATTACACCTTAGTGTCGGCAACGTTCGTATCATCGTGCGGGCAGCGAAGGATCGTTCGACCATGAGAAATATAAACGTGAAGTTGGGTTGAGCTAGCCAGACTAACCCAGGTGGCTACGTTTTACTCCTAACGCGCGACATGTGTCTGATTGCCGTGTTATATTTGTGGGAACGCTCTCATTCCGATAAAGTATACACTGCTATAGTCGCTTCGCATCCGTCAATCAAGGGGTCAAACACTCCCATTATATTCGTAAGGTGAGTTAAAAACTTTTGCGGTCGTCGTCAACGGTCTTCGAGCCTATAAGCTGCAAGCATCCGGGAAATTCTGTGATTATTGTAATTCAGCAAGAATAAAAAAAACCATTTTCGTTATGGCGAAAAACGTTAAATGAAAATTTCGATGACAGCATCTTCGAACTTTGCAAATAATTAAATATTAGGATTAAAAAAAAAACATTATTTCAAACAGCCTTATTGTGTTTTAAACAATTTTATTTTTAATAACACGAGAAAGTATGCATTCAAATAGTTTAACGGTGTGATTAGCTAAATTTATTCAATTCACTTTTTCTTTAAATTTCCTGAAATTAATCTATTTATTTATTCACTCTAAGAACGAGATCATTAAAGTACATAAATTTTAATTATTATAGTTTATTTGCAATGTAGCAAACATAGCTAAATTGTAGTCTAAAAGGGAAAATAAGTAGAGTTTATGCTAAAACAGGATATTAAACGTCACAATATGTACTTTGCTGACGTCGTATTATTATATAACAAAATAATAATAAAAAAAATGTGAGTGCACATTTCTTCGTATTGTCGTACACGTTGGACCACCGTGAGAATAGCGATGAGTTATCAGCATAATTCCCATGGATGCTTCAACACCTGGCAGAGAGCATACCTGAAGCTTGAAAAGTTTTGTCCTCGTAAAGGTATTCTGCTGATGCGTTATGGGCTCAAGGCAAAATATTCCTCCAGTTAGGCAATAGCTCTGCCGTAATAACGTCCGGTGTGAGGCACTGACACATATGGTAACTCCCTTCGCTCATTGTGACAGATGCCTTTACCAATAATTCTCTATTAAATGTGTATTATTTTTCACTTGATGATTAAATTTATCAGCGATTGAAATTTGATCAGTGATTCTAGCAAAATAGAGGAAATCCGTTATTCCATGATTTTTTTCATCTCATCTATCGAATTTTTATTTGCGACGATTATCTGCAAAATGACGACCTTGATTTGTTTTTAAAAAAATAATAATCGTCCATTGAAACAGCACATTTTACGCACTGAGAAAAAAAATTTGTTCAATGAACAAAATTCCATTTAGTTGGTCGAGGATATGGTGGATACAACTATTTTTTTGTTAAATCAACTAAATCATTTGCCATTTCAAAAAAAAAAAAATAGTTGATTCTGCCATATTTTCCTTGATGGATCCTTATCATTTGCTTGATAGATCCGCTAATTCACACGATTAATATAATATAACATATAAAATTCCGTCATAATTTTCTGTTATGGAAAAATAGAGTGAGAATAGAGGACGAGGAAGTAAAACAGCATTCAATGAACTTCAGCAAAATACCACAAATCGTTAAATAATTATATGATACTCGGAAATGTAGGCTATTAGAAAACCACAGAAATCCAAATCCATTTGAACTATTTCCTTTTTTACAGTCATTCCGTAAAAATATCTACTGTCAATGATATGGGCTACTTTTCCTTTAGCATTTATACACATGAATCATTGATTCGATTAATCAGACATGATTTATATTATAAACAATCATTTCATTCATTTACAGAAAAATGGATCCAAAGAAATAATTATGAATCGAAATTTTAAACTCATACATGAAATTAAATAAAAAAAAAAACAAATAATAAATTTGGCTTTGTGTCATAATTGCCCATAAAAGCAGTTCACCAATTCTCAATTCCCTCATGAAATTTTTATTAATTTACAAAATCGAATTCGGCCATTTTAATATTTGATACTCGTTTATAGCCATTTTTAGTCAATTATGTATAGAATTTTCGTGCTAAAACTAACGCTATATCACTTTCGATTAAAAAACCGTTCAATCATGCATACCACCTTACCCGACACTGTCAAAGTATAGCTACGAAATGGCACCACACAGCGAGAACCACGAAAACCCTGTTGCCGAGGACCTTTCGACTCATCTCTGAATCGGCACTCGGTACGTGCTCTTAAGAATCGTATCGGTAAAAGGTAACCAGTGGAGAGACTCGACCGGTAATCATTCATCTCATATATTTACATTATTATGATAATTTTGACTAATGAAATTAGAACTGATGCAACCTTACAAAGAAATTTTGTTGTTATTATTCAACTTTTCTACAAATTTGTTTTATTAATCGTTCATTGGTAAGGCAATTATCGTACATAGGTAAGGCAGAGTTCATTCGATAATTGATTTGTGTGCATCTCTATTTAATCGACAGCTGGCAAGAGAAAGACGTAAATCACGCAATTAAGAAGTATCTAATTATTTAAACCAATGTGTCA
Source organism: Rhimphoctona megacephalus (assembly GCA_963989365.1). Lineage (NCBI taxonomy): Eukaryota > Metazoa > Arthropoda > Insecta > Hymenoptera > Ichneumonidae > Rhimphoctona > Rhimphoctona megacephalus. The sequence continues at coordinate 17,845,337 of OZ022417.1, forward strand.
GAATGCACAAAGATTCGAAACAAAATCGATAACACTTTGCATTCCCAAGTACTGATGCTTGTACAACGAGAGTGTCATTTGCGGGAGAAAAGTACCGGTAATTGTCGCGAAATCGCTACAATCAAGAGCGCTTCCATCAACGCAAGAGCTCTTAAGATTTCCGGAAAGACAAAACCTGAAGGGTTTCGTTCTCGAACTCTTACTTTGAGTGCATTCTTGTAAAAACGACTTCGCATACTATCTATATTTCAAGTCTTTCGCCAGATTTAGACCTTGCTCCACATGACATAAAGTTTATACCTTATGGAAACAATTTTTTGATTTCTTTTTATAGAAAATAACAAAAAAATTGCGTTTTCGTTGTTTTATTAATCTTTCCTCTTATTTTTTTTTATATTATTGCAAAAAATATGTCTTATGCTGTCCACCTCGTAGTGTCCTTGTCGCAGGATCTTACAATCGATAGTAGGATAAAATCGACAGGATATTCGGATACATAGACGCAGAGCAAATGAGAAACACGTGTATTTTTCTTTGTGACGTTCGATAGCGAGTCCTAGTAGTCATACGTATGTGTTCCATGGGCGCACCCATAGCACCGGAAGTCAATTTTACAACAATCGGAATCGGAAGTGATTCGAACAGCGGGACGATGCTCGAGAACCGTGTACATGCATTGTCACGAGTCGAATGCGTATTACCACCAGCGAATGAAAAACTTTTGTCCCTCAAGGTTTTGTTAGTCAATAATTACAACAGGACAATAGTTTTTCCCATCTAACTATTCTACTCTTCGTTCACATATGTGTGTGTTCATGTGTGTGTGCACAAGAGTGTGGAAATTATGTTTCGACATTGCTCCACAAAATACCAAATGATTCCAGTGTACATCGCTGTTCCATTCGTGCGAGTTTGTTAACTTTTTTACCTTTCGCACCACCGAAACTTTTATCTCTGAAAAAATTGTATTTTTCAACGGATTTTAACTTTCTTTTCACACATAACTTCACGGTATCGAAATATAAAAACAATAATAATGCCTTTTGAGTTTTTTGTCCTACTTCCGAAGTGAACTACGAAACACATTAGAAAATAGTATATAAGCCTCTATAGCAGATATAAAAAAGTTCTTAACTTTTGTTGATATGTTTTTTATTCAAAGTTAGTTCTAAGCGAGATAATTTGAGCTATAATGTTGTCTGTTGTGTAAGAAAATTCGTATTCTTGATACTATTGTTTATGTGACAGTGTATACAATGGACCGTGATCCTCTAAATCGATAAAATTTTGTCATTTTATATAGGTGAGTTCTTTTTATCTATTTTTTTTTTTTTTTTTTATTCATTAAACATCCAATTTTCATTGTAGCACATTAAATTTAAAGTACTTATAACGGCTTCGTAAAAAAGTAATGAACTGAAGACTTATCATTGATAACAGAAAAAATATGCGCAATGAAAGATAATAAATGCGATCGAATTTTGCATTTTTATAGGTCAAATAGAATTCAATCATGATATAAAACCTCTGAGAATGAATAAAAATATCGAAATGTTACATGGATTATATGTACTAAAGTTAAATTTCATTATTTAAATGAAGAAAAACGACAGTAACGATATTCTCATTACTTTTGCACGGACGTCCTTGTGACAGACACACGTATTCGTGGAATGTCCAGGAGGAATCCACGGGTGTAGATTCCATCAACATACCAACTCGCCTCTCACTGCAGAAGCCTTGACTTTCATTAAATCATGGTTACAATCAGGGCCAAAAATTTAAAAAATCTTCAATCAGTAAACATATTTTTAATCTTCATTTCAATAGCACCGAGAAAATAATAATTAAAAAAATATATAAGCGAAGGCTGCGTTCCAAAGAATCTAAAAAATCCAATAATCCCCGGTTGAATTAATCCTCTGTTCTCTGGTAAAGAGTTTAGTAGTACAAGAGGGAAAAAAATCAGAATAAGGGAAGCCAGCGAACTGAGAGAAGGAAAAAATTGAACGTAAAAAAGGTGTCATTAGTATGGGGCGATTAAATGGCAGGATTACCGGTCTCTCAATGTGACCCTGTGGGACTACTGCAAGCCGGAAAAATGGAGGCAAATTGGATACCAGAAGTGAAGAGAAAGAGGGATAGAAAAATACGAAGAGGGAGAAAAAGAGAGGATGGAAGTGAGAAAGCGAGATTTAAATACGTAAGAGCACAAAGCTCGATGCGCGGCTATCGAAGGTGGTTATTTTATTTTTATTCGTTCCTGTTTGAATACGTAAGGTGTGTTTTTCGTATAAAAAACGCGTACACGAAATATCTACTAATTAATTAAGTAATCATTGTTTTTAAAATAATTGCATTAATTAAACTGCTTAACCCTAGAACCCCACAACGGGGTAATTAGTTACCCCACAAAAATGTCAATTTTCCTTCTCGAAACAATTTTTTTAAACCATTCCTTCCGTTTTATAGAGTTTTCACCATTAAATATATACCGAATGCGACGTTATCATACATCATTCTCTTCGTTATCAAAAAACAAAGAAAATAATGTACAATTAAACCTTATTATCGCATACGAGGAACATTTTATGCTAAAGATAAGATTGGGGTAATTATTTACCCCAGTGTGGGGTTTACGCTGAAAAAAATAAATTGTGGGGTTCTAGGGTTAATTCTTTCAACACTAAATCTTTTATGAAAAAAAATTGATAATTGAAATACGTTTATTTTTGGTTTCTTCTAATAGCGTATTTTTTTAAGTGAACTGGCGAATTGATTAGAAAAATACTGTTTTTGCGCATATACAAAAAAGGAAAAAAATAACGAAAATAATGGTCCAGTATCGATTGGGGATGATTCCCTGTGTTGGAAAAATAATACGCGTCCTCATATTAACGCGAACAACCGCTCGAGATAACAGATTTATTTTATTCAATCAATTAATCAGAATTGATTTGATTGCTGCGTCTGTGGCTCGGAGCCAACGAATTCGTTCGCATCCTCTTTCTCTCTCTCACTCTCTCCCTTTTTCTCTTGAAACTGCGACACTTTTCATTCACATGTACAACTAAAATTTATATATGCCAATCGTACGTTTTCGTTCGTTTTAGTTCTCGCACAATTCGGTTTCCTTCTGATATTGCTGTTCCGGTGATTTAACACATTTGCTCCACTTCTACATTTCATATGAATGAAATCCGAATACGTGAAATTTCATTTTTTATATGCTCAGCTAATGGATTTTGCCGTTGAGTTTTAATGAAAAGTCGGGCAGATTGAACCGGACTCAATCCTCACGAAGAGCGAACGCAATCAAGAACGTTTTGAATGTTTACGATCGCGAGAAAATCTTTTTTTTTGTAAATGTCGCTCCCAGCATCCTCGTATCTAAAACGATACGGATGGAAGACGGGAGCAAAAGTGAGAGATCAAGTGAGAGCGAGAGATGGAGAGAAACGAAGGGTAAAAAGTGGTTAGAAGCACAGCTATATCAGCACGAAATAAGTAAGCCGACTAGTCATTCAACAAGGAGTATTAATTATGCACTTTTATTTGATATTCATCTTCCTGGCAGATAGAATAAAAAATAAAGACATTCTCATAATTAAATAACTAAACTTTTTTTTAAACAGTTGAAAAAACAAATGAACGAAAAATACCATGCCAAAATCTCGGTTATACGTCGAACTATTCTCGAATAAAATAATTCATTTCATTTTAATGAATTTGCCCCATTTTATCCGAGCTCTATAGTAATTAATTCATTGTCATGCAATAATCTAACTGAGAGAACTGGTAATTAAATATTGTTAATTTATTTAATATATTTTGCAAAGTAACTAGATTAAATTTCTGCAGCTCATTCTCGCTCGAATAAATTTTCTTGATAATCGAATGTTAATTGTAACATTATCAAACTCATAATCAACAAGTGATTCGTAGTTTTGAAATTTGATCAGTAAAAAAAAATGTCCTGATAATAAATTGTTGCATCATTGATTTTTGTTGATAAATAAATTTTCCAACGAGGTGTTAGTACACGGAAATAATTTTGTTTTATTTTTATATGCTTACCATTTTATTTGACGTTTACGTGGATTGGCCCAAGGCGACATCTGGGAAAACAAGAAAATGGGTTGCGCTCCGAGTGGGGGCTCGGGTAAAAGCGACGGCGCCCGGCTGATGGCAACTAAGCTTACATTCACGAAAGAACAACTGGACAACCTCAATGGATTCTTTCGTCACACGATTGAGCATGAATCGAACCAAAATAGTGGTATATTCATCGAAATTTCTTAAAAAATTATTTTCTCATGCCATTTACACTCATTTTTGGCTTTAACAATTATTATGTAAAAAAAATGAAGAAAAAAAAAATTTCCCATACCGGGAATCGAACCCGAGCCTCCTGGGTGAAAGCCAGGTATCCTAGCCACTAGACCATATGGGATTGGATGATGAGTAAATGTTTATTATGGGATTTGTTGACATTCAGAGCTGCATGTTCTATAAAAATTAATTTCTGTGCAATTAAAAACAGTAATAAATAAAAATAGGATGATTAAAAATCGATTTATTCATTAAAAAATTTACATAAGAAGATAAACGAGTAAACCAAATGCCATATTCATTTTTTTAAAGTAGCCAAAATATGAAAAAATCTTTGATTTTTTATTAGATTGATGTATTTTTGTCCGAGAAAGTGATATTTTTTACCCAAATTTTTGAATCGCAAAAAACACTTTTTTAGACATTTTTGAAACTTTTTCGTAATAATCAATAAAAAGAAATAAACATTTTTTGAAGTTTGGCTCTGCTCTCCGCGATCCCTTTAGAAAAATGTATTTTTACTGTTAACAAAAACACTCATGAAACTGTTGGGCAATATATTTTAATTGGAAAAACAAAAAAATTTTAAATTAGAAATATGCTAATAAAAATTGAAGAATGGTTTGAATAAATAAATTGTATGTAAAATTGTTCAATTGTTCATATAATTAATGAATTATCATATGATCAAATATTAATAATTTATAAATAATCTTTTTTTTATTAATTTAAATGAATGAAGTTTAACTAACGAAAGTCCAATTACGTGATTCTCTACAACAGATATAAGTCGTATTGAAACGAGTGTCGAGAAATTGGTCCAGCGTCTCGTTTCGGGGGTGGGGAATTTAGATCGACGATTTTCCACCATGTTTGTCGTTTCTCTGAATGAGCGACGGAGAGTGAAGGTACGATAGCAGGGAAAACCTTTTATTCCTGCTCGAATAAAAAAAAAAAATAATGGAATAACAATGACTGTGTATACATAAAGTATGATCATACATAAATATACAGTATTATTGCTTAATTTATTTGTATATTTTTAGAAGAAACAATTTATTCGACAAATGCTTTAATAATTTGTCTTCGCGAATGTAATTAAAAAATATAAAAAATCTTGTTAATCGTTAACTTTGTATAAATGACTATATACACTGAGAAAAAAACACAACAATTCGATGAAAATTATATTTACGATTGGTTAATATTAAAAAATAAATATTAATTTTTTGTGACGTTTTGTTATCTGAATTAAATAATTATTTAAATATTGCAGATTGATATCCTAACATTTGACAATGATACCATATGTAATTTAATTGTTTTTTGTTAACAATTTTTTTTCATTGAAATTTAACTCGCAATCTTAAAATTTCGGTTTTTTGGTCCAACCCAAAACTTTTATGCGTATTCATATTTCAAACAATGTATAATATTTCGATTATAGCAACTCAAGTTTGAATATCTCTTACGCATCGATGCTCTTTCGACTCCGGGAATGTATTCCGAGTGCGAGAGTGCTGCGAACGTTGAGGAAGACTCGAGTTTGCCAGGATTTGCGCGGCTTCGTATACGCAGCTCTGACGCCGAGACGTGGGCAGAGTTTCTCGGTCCCGGTGGAAGGTTGCGACGAGATCTCGTGAGAGCTAAACTTGTGAATCTATTGGCAGCTGTTACCAAACAAGGTGAGAAAACTCGTGCTTCATAGTCAAGCCCTGGTAAAACCGAGTCTTATCCTCGATTTCAAAAAGTACGAGGCATTTTCGTGTACGAACGATTTTCTTATAGTCGAGATATTCTTGTGGTACAAAGTATTTTCTGATACTAGAAAATGTTGTGCAATTAATATTTAAATTGTCTAACAAAGAAATTAAGAAATTTACTACTACAAATTCGCGTTTACTTGTTCAAAATAATTAAAAAGTAATTGTTTCGGTTCAGACTTCGTTAAAGTTAATGTACTTTTTAAATCGAATTTACAGAAATCGCAAAAGAATTTGAAGACGGTATTTGTCAAGCACCTGGTCAAATCGTAGATGCTGAAGTTTTAGACAAAATACTGAAGCAGCCCGACCACTGCAGAATATTTTTCGGTTCTGGTAAGAGCATTACAGACACAAAAATAAAACAAGACGCGCTTTAATTAGATTTTCCCTCGTTTTCCCTCCGCCCCATCCCGCCGACTGACTCTTCCTTCATCCACGACAATCGTTGCATTATGCAGACTGATATTCGGACCTCTTTCGCCGCGTAACCAAAAGACCAAAAGGTAAAGTCAAGCCCAGGTAACTCAATATAGTTTGCCAGGAGAGCGTTCTATAAATCAGCAGCGCAGAGAACGGCTTGAAGTTGCTTAATTATAACTGACGGAGATTTAAAATAACGAGCGTGGCGAAAATAAGCGGGCAGCGTACTCGTTGTGCGACTGCAGGCAAAAAAATAGAAAGAAAGAAAAATACTCGCTGCCACACCTCTATGTATGACGACATCGAGGAACTACCAAAGTAAACCAACAAATTTTCACCCACCTCGTCCCACACTACTCTACACCTCTCAAAAAAAAAAAAAAAAATTAAAAATGATAAATTTTATAAAAATATAGAAAAAGACAGCTTTTTGTCTCGCACTTTTATTGCGAGTTAAGTATACACTAAAATTGAGTTTCATCCTCTTTTCATCATCGCAGATTCTCACTTCGCATGAAAAAAAAAAAACTGCCACACGTACCGAAAATTCGTTTTCAACACTGTTCAATCATTTTTAGAGTGCTGTGCCTTCATTCATTTTCTTTTCGGAACATAGAACTCTATTTTCATATCACAAATCGCCGTATTTAAGGAGATAGCACACAAAATCTTGCAAGAGTTTCATCATTTTCACTTCAATTGATTCATTTTAATTGATATAAAAAACAGAAAATTTAATGTCTTTTATTGATTTGCGAAATTTTGTAATTTTTTTCGATAGATCAAATCCACAAAGTATCGGAAAATACCCTTTGATCGATCAATTAAGCGGAATTTCGTCGTTTATGCCTAGTTTTTTTGTAAAATAAATAATACACATGAAAACGTTGATTTTTGTATCCTGATTTAATTATAACTTGAAGATACGGCGAAAGAAAAAAGACAAGGTAGGGATCACCGTGTGGCGCTGGTTGAAGACGCGAGTGGCATACTCTTGAGGATAGGAATGGACGATGTTTCGAACAGTACGAATCGTGATGTTGAAGTGAGGCTTCTAATTGGCGCAGGGGTGGCTTCGTGGTCAACACTAGCCGATTATCCACGTAGAGTACCACTTCATCACTGCGACGCACTTATTCACTACACGGCTGCCCAGAGTGTAAGTTCGAAATTATATTTTCGCCTGTCTCATACAGGCAATTATAAATAAAGGAGGTATTGAGTCAATTATACAATAGCAAAATGGAGTAAGCAGCGTAATAATGGAAATATTATTAATGCAACGAAAAAAAATATCTATTTTAAATTCGCCTGTTCCGCGCCATAAAAGTGGGAATGAAATCGAGAAATTGCACCTCAAACTTACTATTTTTTATATTTTATTTTATTTTTATTTTCTTTTTACTTTTATTTATTTATTTTCTTAGTTTATTATTTCTTATTACTTTATTAGTTTCGTGCCATTAGTTTTATTAGTTTATTATAATATTAGTTTCTTAGTTTACTATTTCTTTATTAGTTTATTTTCTTTTACTTCTCGCGTAGCTACGAATTTTAGGCGAATCAAAAACTAATTTCGATTCAAATTACGATTGACACTCGTGCGATGTATTTTTTTTTTTTAACTTTTTGGCAACCACCTATTTAGCCATCGTACAGGAATGGCAAAGTGAACGGCCAATAGTCGTTTAGGTTAGTTCATCAGTTGGCTGTGTTCAAAGAGCGCGAATAAATGAAGAAAAACATTTTTTCTAGCTATTTACAAAAGTACAGGGGAAAGAATGAAGAGGTGGAGGTAGCGATGGGAAAAGGGAACGGATGGAAAAGCCGGAAAGTTCAATGAGAAGGTAGAATAAAGAGAGAGGGAGAGCGAGATTGAGTGGAAAGAAGAGGGAAAACAGCGGAGAACCAGACTGGTGAATTCCCAAACGATAGTGGCAAGAAAAAAGACGAGCAGCTAAAAAAAAGCGTAGAAAAACCTTCACGGATCTCACAAAATTGTTCCTTTGACAGTGTCAAAGCAAAATCGTCCCAGCCAACTAATCGATATTAGCTAGAGCAGTACAGAAAAGTAGTAGTTTTATTGTGTAGCACAGACTACCGCAAATCGCACACTCAACTCTCTGCGGGCACTTAGCTCTTTTTTCCTCTTCTTCTACTTCTTCTTTTTAACCTGGTGAGATTTTTTATCCCCGTGTGTTTTTTCCACCTTTGGAATTCCTCGATTTACTCGTGATCGTGAACGAAAAATAAAATTTGACATCGGAACATCTCTCTTTAGAGAGGTTTCATTTTTTTTCTTCCAACCCTAACAGGGCATGTATGCCGTCACCGTTGGACCTTATCCCGGTGCTCGTTGCGATGATCGTGCCACTCTCTGGAGACTTCGGGTTCCCGCTGCTGAGACCATCATGACTCGGCATTATTCCGAGGAGAGTGTACCCGCTCTCTCGAGATCCGTTCTTATGGAGATTATCGAACAGCTACGCGGACGACGAACACTCACCGTACCTATGAAACAGAAGGTAAAACTGCTGTCACTTAACCCTTCAGGGACGAATAACTTGTTCAGCGAATCAGCACAATTTCCCCAATTAAGTGTTTTACATGATAATATGCTTGTACAGTCTATGCAATAAATTAACCCTTCGAGTATACTTAGGGTCTAAAATATCCCAAGTGAAGTTTGAGTCCAAATTGTAACAGCAGATCTTTTGAAAATTCATCATTTTTCCTAATATATTAATATATTCGATAAACAAACAGTTCTATTTCTTTAAGCTGTACTTGAAAATGATACACACATGTTTTCGAGCCTTGATATCAGTTACTCTTAGCTTGACAACAGTCTAAAAATGTTGAGGTAGTCTGAACGTGATGTGATTTTTATGTTACCACAGGGAAGCGTATACTTTAAGGGTTAATTATATTGCAATTATAATGATTATTTAACAGTTTATTATATGTTTAAAAAAAATGTTTGCGAATCAATTTCCCTTGCGCATATAAAACATGATGTTTATTTTGATAATGCCAAATTTTAAATCATGCGATCGACAGATGTCTCAACTAATATCGAAAGTTTTCACGTTTAAATCTTGAAATATTCTCTTTCATCACCGAATCAATATCTTCGAAATTACGGCAAGTTGAAATCGACAAAACTTGCGGTAAGGTTTCAAACTCTTGGTCCCTCGATCTCTATCTCTTTCTCCTCTTCTCTTTTGCTATACACCTAATACAAATCTAAAACGAGCTTTTCGATTAAATCTTGCGACGCTTTGACCCCCGTCGTCTGTAAGAGAGCTAATTTCTTCGAGCTATCCACATTCTCAGGAATCTTCTCCAACTATTTATAAAGTTTTTCAAAACGCGATCTCCCTTTCACCCGAAGCTTGTCGCGCGAAAACTTTCAAGTTCTCGACTATCTGTTTCGAGATGAAAATTCTTCGTTTGCTTATCATCTTCTATTCAGACTTTTGATTTCAAGCTTAATTAACGAGGGTGATATCATTCGACAAAATTAATTAGACTGGATGACCACGACTTGAAAAAACTTTTTTGTTTGTTTGTAGAAAAATGTATTAATTGTAAATATATCAGACATAAAGATCGCTGCTGATAACGAAGAACAAAAGTTCCATCAGCACCAATTCAGTCATCTTTTCCGTAAAAAATTGAAAAAAAAGTTTCACAGAAAAAGTATCAAAATACGAGAGTACTTTGTATTTAACAGAAATTTTTTTTCGTCAACTTCGATTTTGTTTCGTTATTTCTACAGGATTGTTTAAGAGTCGTGTCACGTCATATCGTTGAAACGATACATTGGTGGTCGTTGGAAAGAGCGGGTCCTGATCCACTGAGAAGCTGGTCGCCTGATACTTTATCTCGACACGTTTTACTGGCACTTGACGAGCTAGTCACAGCGCTCAAATGTCAGAATCTTCGATGCTACTTTTATCCCCGTTGCAACGTCATGCTGCAGTGTGCTAGAGGTAATGTTTGCTCTTTTAAACATCGACAACATGAAACTGATTTAAAAAAAAAACTATTTATATTTGGAACGATAATTAAAAAATAACCGAACAAAATTCCGAAATAATCAACGAAAACTCTTTCAAAATTCACTAATTATTAATTCGACAAGAAATGCTGAATTTTTTCATAGCATTTTGTTACAAGTTTCATTACAGAACTTTCTGTAACTCAATTTTTCTTTCTCTTCTTCATTCTCTCTTGAAAATTCTCCTGTTTTACATAATTGAAAAACAAAAAGTAGTTCAATTTAATCGTCGTACAAGATGTACACACATTTGTTATTCAAGCGAATATGTATGTTGTGTGTTTTGTCAACGAGGGAGAAAGCGTGATAGAAAGGGAGAGGACGAAAGCTAATGAGTCACGAGAAACTTAGTTCGTGCAAGTTTCAAGTGAATAAGACTGACAGGCGGAGTGGCTATATAGATAGAGTTTTGGGAGCAAGTACAGACTGCGTCTGACTGAGAAGGATACTTGGTGAATGTACTGTCTTAAGTTTGTGTTGAATCATTCAACGAATTTGATAAACGTATGGCAGAATTACGTGTAAAAAATTGATAAATCCTTTTGATATTATTTACTAAAGGCGAAGAATTTATCATCGAGAGAATATTTTACTTTTCCGACGAAAAGAACGCTCACTCTCGTCTTGCCATGAATTTGGATAAAATACCATACGAGTGCAGTAATTAGAATGGTTCACGAGTCCTTCGGGAATGCATTCGTAGGTATTTGTATTAAACGTTCACGTCCGAGAGAAAATGTTCAGTATATATTTTCAGTGATAAATAGAATGTTGCTCTAGAGAGACATTTGGCGAATAGCAGGAAGGTTTGAAACGAAAGGCATGAGGAGAGACGAAACGAGATCCGGTATTCCTCTAATCGACCGTTTCTCTTTCTCTCCATTTTCTCGTCGACGTTAGCACACAAAATGACAAATCTCAGTGTATTTCATACCAATTAAATACAACCGTTGCATCGCATAAAAACTCGTAATTGTATGTACATAACTATCGTAATTATTCATATGAAGAAAAAAAAATTCATTTGATCAAATTGGTAGATCAAAGTATTATGTTTGCTATTGATGTAAAGTGTCTACTGTTCGGAATTTTTTGTTTTGCTCATCATTGCACCGAACATCAAATTCCTGCAGTCAGCCTCGTTCGTAAAATTTCATTTTCTCGTCTATAGCCTCGATTTCTCGACGTTGCCGTAGCTATATCTCCAAATTAATCGGTGACGCGGAAGTATCGCTTAATTTCCACGTCGCTGGTCACTCGTCGATTCCACTCATTTGGAAACTCGTTACCATCATTTTTTATCTCTTCTTTTATATATATATCTATATGTACATCGAGGCTAAACTTCGTGTTTTGCTTTGGCCTTCCGGTGCCTCAATTTTACGCAAGCGAGACTCGCCGGTGAACGCGCTTTTGTCCTTCTCCAAAAAAAAAAAAAAAAAAAAAAACAAGCAAAACAGTTTCGAGTATGTGTTAATATTTTGCCACTATTTTTACGGCCCAACGGTGCAATCACATTTTTTAAAAATATATCTGTAGCACGTTGAATCAAACTATTATCGTTTTTACTTTTTTCCCTCTTTTATCAAATTGTCTCGCCTATAGTATGCATACTGCGCTTGCAATTTAATCGACTACCCTTTTATCGTTCGATACACATCCGCGACGACGAATCAAATTATCGGATAAACCGTTAATCAAATGCCTCGCGATCCTACCTCCCTCGAATATCAAATTGTCTTCTGTCCCGAACGCTGAGCTGACAGATCGATTGTTAGTTATCCAGACAACGAATGACAAACAAAAAAATTAACAAACTCCCTGATAAACAAACATAACCGTATTTCATTTTAAAAATCCATAAACATCCTTTATTTTGTAATTGCCTATTTTTCATCAATCCCACAAAAGATTTTCTGACGCCTTCAAAACTCAAAGACTATCGAAACAAAAAGAAATAGAACGAATTGCCATTTTTAGGTGGCTTCTTACATCACGAAGACTCGTACGTTTCGGATGCTCGACTTTTAGAATCTTATCTCACTGCTCTTCATCGTTTTTCTACAACCTTAATCCCAGTCGAGCTGAGGCCAAGTGACGTCCTTGAGAATGAGCTTATTGCTCGATGGAGATGCGTCATGACGTCATTGCCGAGAGGAACCATGAGTGGCCATTATGGTTACAGCACGAGACAGTTGGACTACATTAGCTTGATCGTGAAAGAAGTTTTGCTACTCAAAGACAACACGCTTCAGGTGAGTGGGGAATGAACTATAAATTAAATTTGATAAATAATAGTTTTGTAATTATTTTTGGGGTAATTTAATCGATAGGCTGAAATGATTCAGTTTTTGTTTTGCTCAAAAAATAACTGAAGAGAGTGTTGGAGAACATCAACTCCTTTCTAGGTTTAGAAACTTGGGCATTTCCCCTTAATTTCGATAATTTGCCAATTTTTGAATTCTTTTTTTCGCTTTACAAAAACTAGAAAATGGGGCTGAGCGAAAAGTTTCTTAAGAAAAAAATACTCAGTCGCATTGTAAATTACGACGTACCTAGCGGCTGGATCTCGATCTCACACCGGGAAATCTTCTTTTTATTTTACGTAATTTACGATTCTCACTTTCATTCCCATTTGTGAACATTGAACCATTCGAAGTTACAGCTTTGAGATAAAGTTTCGGGAGTAATAGGGTTTTCTTAATCGATCGAAAAAACGCCACTAATCTATGGATACAAATGGTTAGGTGGAAAAGTATTTATGTTCTTACGCGACTTCTTAACCCTCTATTCTTTCATATATGCTTTTCGAACGAGAAAGTAATGAGAAAAAAATGAGCTTCTCGTAATCCAAGAAGTAATTCACTCCGTATTGGCACTTTTTTGTATTTTAGGGTCGTTTCGACGAATGTTCTTTCCTGAGTTTTCCAATATCCTCGCAGACTTCCGAGCCAACGGAAAATCTATTATATCTGTTGACCCTCATGCTGAAACAAGCGAGAGACCAAATTTACGCGATGACTGATCGCCGTAAGCGCAAACGTCAACGTCTCGCTTCCCTCAAAGAACGTGGTAAATCGCGCCATCACGAAGGCTCCGCTTATTTTGAGAGAGCGTTGGACGTTCTTCTTGACGTAGTTCGACATGACAGAGAAACGGCTTATTTGGATCTCGAAAGTGATATTATCATGACAAAGACACTACTAAAATGGCTCTACTTTGGTAATTTATAATCCATTATTGACATTATTGGTTCTTTTCAAATTCCATAATTATATGATCCTTGTTCTGGCTCGACAGCGATGGAAAATGACAAGAAGATTTTGGGTCCAATATTGCGTCCATATCTGGGGAATCTATTCAACGTATCCCACGAGAATGCCTGGCATGTCGAGTCCTGTCGCAAAAGAAAAGACATTTACAACTCGGAGATGCGCTCGCTAGCACTCTTTTGCAAGCTTGTTACAGCCCAAGAAATATCCCCGGCTGATGGAATCGTCGACTCTTTATCCAAGGGTTGGAATTGGGCTGAACATGTGACCCGCATGATCGAACGTTCCAACGATGGCCTCAGGCTTGTTTTTCTTACGCGCCACAAGATCCTAAAGTACAATTTGACGTTTGCCAACAATAAAGGACTCAGTTCATTCTCGACGTGGAGTAAGGCGAGAAACATCGGGAATGCAACGAGGCGAGCTATCATTGCGAGAACCAACATCATTACGGCAACCGATGGATTACCCAACTGGAATGAACGATCAGCAAGTGGTGGGAAACTACATAAAGGTAAGAAAAGGAGAGAGAGAGAGAGAGAGAAGGGAAGGAAACGAACTTATTTCCCAAGTCCACTGTGTTCATTGAAGCATGTAGAGAATCACCCCCCAGGCTGCAAACATTTCTGTACAGAATAATTTACTTTGTATTGTGCAAGGTGTTATATATAAACGATTTAACTCTTCGGTATGGTCTAAGGATAATCCACAACAATTTGCAGATATTCTATATTATCCCCACAGCAGTTGCCTTCCTAGTCGTTGTTTTCGGGTTAACTTGCTCGCAAACCCCAAGGAGACAGCATTATAGAGATCTGATAACGAAGCCTGTACTATGAGAAGACCAACTAATGTTAAATCTAATGATATGGAAGTATCAGACTACGTTCAGATATCTCGAACAGCTTATCACGCTTATGAACACGAAAATAACTGTCAGACAGTAATAATATCATATTACATGAATTGTGAGTGATACATTCATGTGATAAATCTTGAATTTACCCGTCGTTGATCGCGCAATGAGACTTTTTCTTACAGTTCTATTAAAACGTGATTACTCGAAAATTTCACATGGCATAAGCATTTGAAATTTTTTCTATCTTCTTGAAATGTATTCTTCTGTATGATAAAAAAGTTGAAAATATTTTTTTTTGTTTTTTTTTTCATTATTTATTTTTCTATCGCATCCATTATCGTTGTACTTATGGGTTTTAAGAAATAAAAATGTTTAAAAGTCACAATTACTGTGGCAAAACTATTTTCAAAACCCTATTCATCAAATTAAGCACTTGACACATGTGAGAAAATCCCTCATCGCGCGACCAACATTTAAAGTGTTTAAAGTGTAAGTAGCACGATCACTGACGGGTTAATGGACTAAATTCATCATATTAGTATGTCCAGATCATATGGGAACACATTATCGATCCAAAGTTAAGTAGGACTTTTGGATAGAGCTAAATATAAGATCACCAAGTTTTCATGTCGCTTAGTAAATCGTTATCAGTTTGTGTCAAAGGACTCTCTAAGATCTCTGCTGCAGCCCCGAATGAATCCGGTAATTAGGAAATCCTTTAGTTACCAGAAAATCGGTAAATTGGTAGGGCAAGTTGAGTCACAGGAAATGGGCGTAGATGCCAGGTGAGGGAATAGTGTACATGAGAAAACAACTTTCGGTAGGGTGCAAACGATAAACTTCGAAGTCAGTGGATTAATTAGAATCGGTTCAGGAACCCTGACACCATACAGTCTTAACGGGCTTGAAATCCTCCACCACTACTACCAACTATGTAATCTCATCACTTCCTCTTCCTTTCCCTCTTTCTCTGCTTTTTCTTTTGCTTTCTATTTCGTCATTTTCCTCAAAGTCTCCATTTCTTTTTTTTTCTCTTCGCCTGGCTCTAACGTTATTCACTGCTACACCAAGCACAAACTTCTTGTTCTCGTCTTAATTACGCCCTGACAAGGCAAGTTATTTTAACGCCCATAAAACGAATTTGGACTATCAACCCACTACACGGTTTTCACGTTAGACCGCTCTGTGACGAACGACTTTTTTCTTCTGGCAACCCCGATGGAATATTCGCGTTCATTCGGACCGCCATATGTATACTACGTCTCATTGACGATCTCTTCTTCATTGAAATAAACACGAAGTCATTGGATTCAATTTAGGCTCACTCGGAAACATTCCTTCTCATTTTTCAACAAATTCATTAATTTAATGTGAAAAATGATGTAAATAACCCTTAAATTTGTTTTTTTTAACATACTTGAAGAACGTTTCTCCGATCTTTCGATCTAGACATGGTATCCATTTATCTGCCGATATTTTACAGGCTTACGAGTAAATAAGCTCAGAAAAATGATGATTGGAAAGATAAATAAATACTAATTTCGTCAGAGTGGACGCAGAGCAGACAATTTTGAAAATGATTTCACGTGTCAAGAAAGTCTCATTAATTTCGCAATGTTTCGTATCAACTCGTGAAACTTAACTCCGATGTAAATATCTTCCTCAAATGGAATGACGAAGTCGTTTGTGTAGGGCGTGTCTCTTTGCTTCTCGCAGTCGATCCATGTTGGGCTGATGAAGCGTAGTTAATCAAAGTTCCCTCTGTGATTAGGTATTGCAGGTCATGTGGAGTTAAGGGACTCGAGCCCCTTGACGTACGTCGTCTCCATGAACCGTCGACGTGGACGACAACGAGGTCCAGGTGGCCTAATACCAGCTCTAGTTGCGCTCAACAAGTTTAGGGTAAGTTAATTCCATGTTTCATACCAAGTATTTCGATCTATTCGTCGTCAATCATCAATATGAAGGCAAAAGATTTTATCATCACGAGGATTGATAGAGTACGACGTATTGGGTAATGTTCGGAAGATTAAGATTAAGAGGTAATATGACGAACGATCCTAGTGAAGATCCGAACTTTCATTAGGATTAATCGTTGGAAATAAGTTATTGAGCTATCGTCGAGGATTAGAGCTTTTGCGGAATTCCAATACTTCGAAGGTTGATGAACTCGTGATTTTCAGCTTTAGGAATAAGACGGTCAAACGTTTCCGTAGCTAAAAGGCTAATTTACTCGTATCAGTGAACCGAAGTGAAATTTAGTTTGTACAAGTTCTAACCACAGAGATAAACTCTGTGGAGAGGATCGATCATCTGCTCTGGATGTTGCTTCTCCACGATCACACCCTTTTATAAATACGTCTTCAATTATGGCTACTATTTAATTACCTTAACGAAAACCCGCAAAAAACTGAATATTTCTTGCCTAAAAAATACACATTTCTAGACACCAGGCATCTGTTTCCGGTCATCTAATTTCGGTAGTTGATTTTCCGGATTATCGACTTCAGGCCAGTCTCATTGTAATTTCATGAGCAAATGGAAAGGATAAGACTTTTAGTCGAAGCTCACGGTAGATACATACTGATGTGGTAATAAGGATTCCAACAAACCCGGAGGTATACGCCTGTAATTCGAGATCCGACACAACTTCTTCTACTCACAAACCACTGGGTAGTAAGAACAAATCCACTCTCGTACCGGTTGAAATGCTGATCCTGTAACTTATAGTAACATAAATAAAAGTGTGTTAACATAAGCGCGAAACTCTCCCTTACTTGTTGCTTGAAAAAAGGGTAAAATAGCGTAAACTTAGCAGAAAAAGGGTAAAAGTTCGATTTCTGCCTTTCCCTAAATCCCGAGTGCTCCTGCAGAATCGTAAGAGCCACAATAAAAAAATACGGTCGAGAATTGCGTGGAAAAAGTTGGGATCCAATTTTAGATATGACAAACGATAATGTTGTGATTTCTTTATTTGATTTTTAAGCCGTTAACTACATAAATCCCGGATCTCTCCGCTTTACTCTTCTCTAATAAATCTTACTTGGGAATTCCACGGTTGTGTTGAATTAGCACCAGCCGGAGCATTTAATCTTCGGTGGACACTAACTTTGTGCTCGTTGCTCGAAATGTAACCAAATTTCGGTGGTTGGAGGTCAGGAAATTTATTGAAAATACTGCAACGACTGACTGTCTCGAAGTTAAGGAACAATGAGCCAGAAGCTCGATATCTAAAAAGATAGTGCACATTGCTGATTTATACTTCAAGATAAAATATTCTCATCATGAGTTTCGATCATGTCCAGGAGTCCGGCTGCTCTTGGCACATAACTATTCAAGAATGATCGAACGAAATCTCAGTCTGCGTAATTCTCTTACAATTAGATTGCGCCCGGAGGAGCACGGATTGTTTCGGACAGTTTGACAGGCATGGATAGCTACACCTATATTCTATCCACGTTAATAGAAACCGCAATTGGTCTTGATATCATACACGTAAAGTTCTCTAAGCTATCGAGACATCCTTGTAAAAACTCTGAGAAGTAAGTTAAGGTAAACATTTTGTTAATCAGACTTGAACCAAATCCTCGAACATCTTGTGCATACACATCGAAAAAAATCAATACAGGTTAAGATTGATATGACTACTGACTCATTGACAAGAAGCAAGACATTTCCTCAGTGGCATTCTGGCGATGGGTTTGGACTACGTGGAGTCTGAAGAACCTATCACCCCCCCCCCCCCCCCCCTCCAATCAGCTTAGTTCCTCTTATGACAGAGTTGGTTGACTTTGGAGACTGGATGACTGAAGAGGAAGCATGAAAAGAAGGAGGATAGGTCTGAACTCGAAGTACAGAATTAATTATAATTGCAGTGTGTTCCAGAAGGTTGATAGTCATTATTCTTCGCATACTGCGTCAAGATAAATGGACAACTTAGCCTAATTTAATCGTAAGACTGCCTGAAAAACTAAAAATTTCGTCAATGAAAATAAAGCCTCTTCCACCAAGGTGAAAACAAAACCTTTCCACCAAGGAGGAAACAAAAATATACTGAAATTACTTTAAGAAAGAATCTAAGGGTACAATAAAGGGACCATTGGACCCGAAAGAGGTTCTCGTATAAAGAGACTTTTCGAAGGTAGCGAAAAACTGCTAGAATCAGAATTACGCCCGGGCTGAAGGCTCGGCGAATAGTTTGGTCTCCACGTGCCCAGCATCTCCCCATCTGTAAATATATATAAATATATCTGTAAGCTTTCGTTTTCTACCATTGAAGAAAAAAAGATGAAATTGGCGTTTCGGTTGATTCGATATATACGTTTCTATGATAGCGTGAATTTATCAATAAAAAGCCTGTGACGTGCATGAGATGGAGTAAATGACGAGGAAGAAAAAATATCGATAAAAATATGTATCGCAAAACACAATAACAGCATTTTGACAGCCTCAGAAGAGCAAAATATCTCTGATAAAAGAAAATAAAAAATGCATGCTTCTCATATCAAAGAATTCCAGGTATTTTGTCAGAGAAATATATTTCTTTTCATATCAGAAACAAAATGATTCAATTTTTTATTTTCATTCTTTTTTTTATTGTTAACGAAGGTGTGGATTTATCTGGTATTACAGCAAATTATCACTACTGTGTCCGCCTGTGATGATATGCGTTATAGTGACGAATATATACACCGTAGATGCTGTAATTTTGCTCAATTACGATGCTGAATATGATCAGCATTGAAATAACCCGAATTCTATTGACGCAATATCCAGTTCGAAATATTTCAATCATAAATTCCACCATATTCATTTACATGGAAAACATTCCGTAGCATTATCGTTTATTACTGTTAGAATAGCTAAATTTATTGTGAATAAACCTGGTAATTTCGCTTCATGCGTTGCATATGGGGCATTCCACGCCAAATCGGCCACTTTTGAAGTTCGCATTTTTTATTGTTTTAATTTTTTTCTCCAATGGAGCTCATTGAAAAAAACTTGTCTAATTTTTGTCAAATTTTTATCTCAACACGTTCATGGGAAACGAATTTTTGAAAAATTTTCCGATTTTTTTCTTCAAATATCAATAACGCTCTCAAAGATGCAGTAAACTATATGGATGAGGAGTCAAAATTTTAGTTTGAAAACGTACTTTCATTTAAAAATATGCAGAAAATTATCAAAATATTGCGTGAATCAATTTTCTCAATTCTAAGCATGAAATGTTTTTCCCACATAGTTAGCCCGCTTCGATTTTGCTGTTGATTTTTTATAAAAAACTATTCTTTTTTTGAGGAATTTTAAGCCTAGTATGATCGTAGGGAAATTGTCCGTTGTATATTTTTAGCTGAAAAAATAGCACGCATGCGTGCTGTAAAAAAGTTACGACAAGTACATTTTCGTAGGCCTCGAAAAAAATAATCGCATTTATTTGATTCAATCCAAAATGTTCAAGTTTGCAAAAAGATCTGAATAAATACCATCCTCTTAAAAATTATAAAGCCCTCAAAAAATTTCGGAACCCCCGAACAAAATTGTCAAGTAAATTTCAATTGAGCAAGAAAACAACGATTCAATCCTCGCAATAAATGAAGTTCAAACTTTACAAAAAGTTACTAAATAAATAGAGATCCACTACAGCATATATAGCCAAGTATGTAGAGCTTTGTAATATTCTATGAAAGTTCCAAAAAATGTTGAAATACATTCCAATCGTCTGGGTAACGTATTATAATATGAGAAATTATCCCACGATTGTAAAGTATAGTATAGTATAATTTGATTGGTAACAATTTGATAAAAGTTTATCATCGTATATTGAGCGGATACGCACAAAGAAATTGTCCGGCCCGGATTTTTTTATCAAAATAGGTAAAATACTAATTTCAAGATTGAAAAGTAGGGTTGGATCACAGTGCTCGCTATATAGAGATTGTGGTAGCTGTCATGTCTTTGTTTTCGAATTTCGAAAATGTACTTGTCTCGATTCGCTACTGCAAATCTTTAATAATTAAAATATAGATTTTTTTACAATCAATTATCTATAACTCCCTGAAAAATCGAACAAAACGAATCATCTAGAAGGTTAAAATTTTTATTCTGAAATATACTATTGTTTAAAAATATGTGAAAAATTATTCGAAGTTTACATCACCTAGTTTTTCCAATTCTAAGATAAAATAATCTTTTTTCATAGCACTTGTACCAATTAATTTGTTTTTTTAATGTTTGTAAGGAAGCATGATTCATTTAATGAATTTTAAGGTAAATACGAACGTGAGAAAATAGCTAGTTCTATTTTTCAAATTGTTAATTTTATTCAAGATTTTTGTTGTTGACTAGACTAATATTTCCTCACGGTCATACTAGTCTTAAAATACATTAAATGAATAATAGTTTCCTATAAAAATTTAACAGCAAAATCAAAATGGACTAACACTACGGGGAAAAAAAATTCTTGCTTATAATTAAAAAATTTATTTATGTAATCTTTAAATAATTGTTGACATATTTTTAAACGAAAGCACCCGTCAAAATGAAAAATTTGACCCTCTTATTCATTCGGTTTGTATGATATTTCAGGGATTTGTGCATGATTAATATTAAAAAAATCCACAATTTGATTATAAAGAATATAACGAACGATTTCCCCATCATCAAACTAGACTTAAAAGTCATTTAAAAAATGATAGTTTTTGATAAAAATTCAAGAGCAAAATCGAAGGTGGCTAATACTGTGGAAAATAACATTTCTCGCTTAGAATTTGAAAAATTGTTGTATGAAATACACTCCCGCTCAAAAGTTTGGATACACCAGTCGATTTTTCTTGCCGCACTAAAAGTTAGATAGCTCGGTCAAAAATGAAGATAATCCAATTTAACAAACGGCGTTTTGTAGGGGATAAATTCAGCTTCAATTTGCATTTTCCAAATATTTTTTATGATTTTTTTTCGACCCAGTACGCACTTTTGTACATGACCGTTTTTCGGCTATTTTTTGACCATCGGGAATCGCGTGCACTGGTTATGGAAATTTTCTTTGCTATTTTTTTTTATGACAAATATAAAGAGGGTAGCAAGAGCTCCATTTTCGTTTTTGGAAAAGTTTCGTACGATTTTTTTTCACACAGTTATTTTAGTTTTGGCTAAAAAAGACAAATTTTGGAAAATGTAACGTAGCTCAAGAACTATAGGGTTTAAGGGGAAATATCAAGAATGTAAAAAGTTGCGTAAATTTGTTCTGAATCGCTTGGAATTTTTTCAGAATTTTCCTCCGAAATTTTTTTTTTTACCATTTCCGCTCGGAACTCTGATGAGTAGGATGGCTCAACTCAAAAAGTATTGTGTTCAAAACAAAATACCAAGAGGAGAAACTTGCTCAATTTTCGTTTTTGAATGCGCCTAAATTTTTTCAGAATTTTTTTTGAAATTTTTTTCAAAATTTTTTTTTCGAAACTCGGAGAATTAACCAAACAATTGGACTGGCGTATCTCAATAGCTATTGAGTTGAAGACAAAACATCAAGAGGGAAAAATGTAACAGTATCTCGTTTTGGATACGTGGAAATTTTTTCAGAATTGTTTCAAAATTTTTCTCAAAATTTTTTCAAAATATTTCAAATTTTTTTTAAAACCTTTTGCAAATGTTTTTTTTCCTCTCAATGCTAATCAATAATTTTAGTTAATCAAATCACTTACTTTTTCTAGACGAGATTTTCATCAAAAAAGCCACCTTTGGCTTTGAGCACCGCGTTGACCAGTCGCGGCATTCGCTCGATTAGTTAGGTGGCTTTTTTGATGAAAATCTCGTCTAGAAAAAGTAAATGATTTGATTGACTAAAATTATTGATTAGCATTGAGAGGAAAAAAAACATTTGCAAAAGGTTTTAAAAAAAATTTGAAATATTTTGAAAAAATTTTGAGAAAAATTTTGAAACAATTCTGAAAAAATTTCCACGTTTCCAAAACGAGATACTGTTACATTTTTCCCTCTTGATGTTTTGTCTTCAACTCAATAGCTATTGAGATACGCCAGTTCAATTGTTTGGTTAATTCTCCGAGTTTCGAAAAAAAAATTTTGAAAAAAATTTCAAAAAAAATTCTGAAAAAATTTAGGCGCATTCAAAAACGAAAATTGAGCAAGTTTCTCCTCTTGGTATTTTGTTTTGAACACAATACTTTTTGAGTTGAGCCATCCTACTCATCAGAGTTCCGAGCGGAAATGGTAAAAAAAAAAATTTCGGAGGAAAATTCTGAAAAAATTCCAAGCGATTCAGAACAAATTTACGCAACTTTTTACATTCTTGATATTTCCCCTTAAACCCTATAGTTCTTGAGCTACGTTACATTTTCCAAAATTTGTCTTTTTTAGCCAAAAATAAAATAACTGTGTGAAAAAAAATCGTACGAAACTTTTCCAAAAACGAAAATGGAGCTCTTGCTACCCTCTTTATATTTGTCATAAAAAAAAATAGCAAAGAAAATTTCCATAAGCAGTGCACGCGATTCCCGATGGTCAAAAAATAGCCGAAAAACGGTCATGTACAAAAGTGCGTACTAGGTCGAAAAAAAATCATAAAAAATATTTGGAAGATGCAAATTGAAGCTGAATTTATCCCCTACAAAACGCCGTTTGTTAAATTGGATTATCTTCATTTTTGACCGAGCTATCTAACTTTTAGTGCGGCAAGAAAAATCGACTGGTGTATCCAAACTTTTGAGCGGGAGTGTATTTTAATGAATTTCTACATATTCTCATACGAAAATACGTTTTAAAACTAAAATTTTGACCTCTCACCCATTTGGTTTACTGTATTTTTGAGAGAGTTATTGATATTTGAAGAAAAAAAACAAAAAATTTTCAATAATTCGTTTCCGATGAACGTGTTGAGATTAAGATTTGGAGTTATATTATCGAAAAAAATCAGCACAATGAAAAATACGAATTTCAAAAGTGGCCGATTTGGCGTAGTCATATATTTTTCGGTTTATTACGAAAATTAATTTAGTAAAGTGGATAAAAAAATTCTAGACATTTTCTTCCTTATTTTCAATGTTTTTTTTTTTTTAATTTTAGGTCCTTTTACAAATACAAATATGGCCATTCCATTTTTACATGTAAGATTTGTGAGCTATATAATTCAACGGTGAGTCTTGCGATAGCACCGAGGCTTTCAGATCTGAAAAGTAAAGTAGTGCTCTCGAATGTAGCAAGCCTTAGGGAATAATCGCGCTTTACAGCGAAAGGAAAAACCCTGACGGTATTCTCTCACTTTATTTTAGTCCAAGCTCTTCCACCGAGTATCAAACCTCCCTGGGGAAGTTTCTTCTCTGGCGCCATACCATTTGAGCCAATTTCCGGCTACGAGTCCATGAGCACCTGCGATAGCTTTGCTTTCAACCGGATACGTGACCTTCCGGGTTTTCACTTCTGTCATGAAAAACCGAACGATCCTTGAGAAACTTGGTTAAAAAAAGAAAGAGACTATCGATCACAGCCATTCCGTTTTCTCTCATAATAAATCATGGATTATTAATTTTTTCCCCCTTTATCGTATTTTTTTGTAACTGTACCTCGACGAGAAAAAACCTATTGTTTTTTTTCAATACTTTACGTATATTTATTGTCTCTAGGTTTATTGATTTTGAGTTTATGTTATTATTTACATGCCTCAATTTAAAAAAATGAAATAAAATAAAATTCATCGTTTATCGGCTTCAATAAATATCTCCTGACTTTTACTGCAACCAGTTAATTTCAACATTTTCTCCATACTGTTTCAAACTACACGAAAATTGCAAATAACCAATTAATATGACCTCTGTTCAAAGAAATGCGAGCATGTTACGAAATGACCCGTTGAATGTATCAAAAAGAACAAAAGAATTTGGGAATAATACCTCCATATTTATTCGCATTATTTATGGTTTCACTTCGCCTTCTTCCTCGGAACTCTATATCAGCTTGATAGCTCGGAGGGCTACAACGGATGGGAAAATTGTTTTTTCAAACTCTCGACATCTACAAATATGTAGTACAACCGAAAATAATAGATTATTCGAAAGCCTTTCAGAATTGGTTTTAAAAACTGAAAAATTTGGAGAA
The DNA here is from genome assembly GCA_963989365.1 of Rhimphoctona megacephalus. Lineage (NCBI taxonomy): Eukaryota > Metazoa > Arthropoda > Insecta > Hymenoptera > Ichneumonidae > Rhimphoctona > Rhimphoctona megacephalus. The sequence goes on from OZ022417.1 coordinate 17,870,156, forward strand.
TTTCTTTTTAACAAAATCAATGAACATATAGGAAAAGAACTCAATCGTAAAAGCTTCATATAAAATATATAAAAAGAGAGAAATATTGGGCAGAACGGCATAACTCGATTGGTATAAATTTACTCGTAGATTGAGAATCAATAGAATTTTGAGATCAACCCAATAATCTATGAGAACTTGAAATGGCAAATTAAATTTCCTCGCAATTCGTTTTTTCCCAATTATTATCAATTCTCCTTTCACACTCATCGGTGCCAAAATAATTTGTCATGTTTTCTGATGCTATTAAAAAAACACACTTATTGTTTTATAACGTAATTTTAATGTATGAAAGAGTCGTGCGACTGTATGAAATTTATTTTCGAATATTCAGCTCGACAAACGATTGCGTTGAGGTTATTAAAAGTTTATCCGAAATTGCCACAGTACTGAGGAAGTTTTGTGCAATTACTGTGAACGAATATGGAACATTTCTGCTCAGGCATTTTATTCTCTGTTCCGTCCCAAACAATAAGCACATTCTCTGTTTATCCGTAAATGAACCTGTCTACTACGTATTTCGAAATCTCTCATATCCAGCTTCGCAGCAGTAGGTTTAACTTTCTGTTTACAGTGGTTATTCCCGTATGTATAATATTACCCATACATATGATACAAACAAGAAAATATGAATATATATATATATATATATAATATAAAAGTGTATGTATAATATGCTGACGTATATATTTACAACAGAATAATAAATAAACTACTGAGAAACCTGAGAAGCCCATTACGAGGGAGAAAAAATTTCGCCTGTGGATAACGATATTTTATTATGGCACTCATTATTTTTCACGAACGTCCACTACTTCTGGTACGTTGCTATATCACACGTAATAGCCATCTGTGTTTTATGTACCTGGCAAATTAGTCTTTTCTCTCGTTATCTTTGACACATTCGCGCCTCATTCTTTAACGAATTACGAGAACTTGATGAACGTCATCCTTCAAACAGCAAGGGAAAAATAAATACATAAAGATTTTTTTTTACTGATTTCGCTCAGTCGAAACAGCCCCCTGAAAAAAGGGGGCAATAAAAAATGTCACACTTTTATTCTCTTCTATTAAGGACATAATATTTTTCAAAGCACACACACAAATTTAAGGATGTACATTTTTTTTCTATCAAGATTCTCCAAGAGGCTGCCGCAGTCTTGCCCCAGGACGAGAGGGTTGCTATGCTAGATATAGTTCAAAGAGTATCTCGCGAGGCATCCCGACGTCTGCGACGTACCAGCTGCCCCGATCTCACTGCCTCTGGGTCTCCACGACAAACATACACACCGAGGTATTTATATTCATATATGCATATGTATGTTTATCCATTCATTTCGTTTTTTGTCTGTTGCATTTATATACATGGAATGAAATGTATGATGAAATGTTTACATCCCTTATCCGGTGGCTTTCGCATTTTGCGATCGAAAATCTATTTTGTCTGACTTTTGCCTGCTAGTTTGTAGAAAACAGCTCCATAATAAGAACGCAATTCTTACTCTATACAAAAAAAAAACAGAGAAAATGGTTATTTTATCAATTTGTAGTAATTTTCTCCATTTTTACTTGATGTAAATTTTTCGGATACGAAAGATTCCCAAATCCGACATAATTACGTAATAGATCGAGCTCGTTAATTTCCTGACATTGATTGAAACGTTTAATTCGTTTGATCTAAACGAATTCTGTGGTTCCTGCAAAAAAAAGTTGGCGATTTGCTTTGTTCGAAATGTTGAGAGAAAAATTGAATAATGTGCTGAAAAATAATTTTCCGCGGCCAATTTTTTTGATGAACAAACTAATGGACCAAACAATCACTAATTCAATTTGTTCGTGGATAAGTATTCTGCATTGTTTTTTTGCCACGATATTTCACCCTACCATTACTCATACATTCTCAGGCTTTTCTGAAGCCCTTATATTCTTGTCATTCTCTATAATGAAACGTTCCTTCCCCTTCAACATATTCGTCAAGTACGCTTTACGCTCAGTTTCGCTAGTTCAAGCCGAAGCGTTTTCTCTTTAATTCACTTCGGTCCTTGTCTCTCTGCCCCCCTCTCCCCCCCTTTCTTTCTCGCTCTTTTGCTTTTCTGTCTGGGGCAATGCGCAACGAGGCGTTAATTAATCAACTAGCCTTACAGTAAAAGTGACCGTATCAAGTTACGTCGAAATAACGAGCGTTACGGCTATACAGCAGATAGAATGCCAAGGAAGACAGCAAGGGGGTGTGAATGTGACGCAGCGTTCGTGTAGTTTAATATCTGACGAAACATGAAAACTCAACGAGCGGTAATTGATGAGCTCTCCGAACCTCCGAAAGAGGATCGTCAAGGGAAGGGTATATATACGAGAAGCGGTGCGAGTTTAGGTGTGATACACGATTTCCCTCGCGGGCCTCTCTCTTCCCATTTTCTCTTCGCCCCCTCGTAACACTGCTTGCGCAATCATGTTGAGTACTTGCATCGCAAGATACTACGGCTTCCTGATAGATAACAACCAGGAAACCTCGTCTGGCTCGTGTTTCCCCGAACGCGTTTTCTTATTAACCCCTCCCCGTTCCCCTCGCCTCATGTTTCCAATCTTTCTCTCTCCGACGAAGACTACAACGACATTTTTTCCAATTACGCTATTTTTCATTCGTTCTTTTACATACCTTCTGACTTCCAAGCTTTTCTTCCTTCTTTTGTAACATATTTTTTTACGAATTTCGTAAATCACACTTTTGTTCATCGGTTTAATTGGGCTTCTATGTCTGTAAATGTGATGTAATCCCAACTCTAATTGGAAAATGACTTTTCTTGCGGTTAATCTCTCTATCACATTAATGATAATCAAATTTTGTTCAGAGCAACTTCGAAATTATATTTTATTCACCATTCATAGGGTTCATTCGTACTATTTAACAATCGAAATACATTATCTATATTTCAAACGCAGCTTACCCGGTAATACATCGTTGACTTGAGACAACATATTTGGCTCTATTTGAGGTAAAAACATACATAATTACGAGTTAGAATTGAGGCTGAGTAATTCCAGGAATAAATTGCTCCGCGGATAGGCAACAAGAAGTTCTCGGTGCAACCTTCTACATGCATGTTATTACTATATATGTGTGTTTGAATATTGTACAGAGTTTAAAGAGACGACGTTGCATCTTGACGTTGAGTAACTGGAGGGATATATTTAATCACTCTTTTCTCTTACTCGTAGCAAATTCTTGCGATAATAATAGTCATACTAGTTCACGTGAAATCGTCAAGTACAATAATACTCATAAAAATTGACCGAAAATCGATAAAGAAATTGCACATAAGCATCTCGCCTACGTTGCGAAGAAACTTGGTTTCAATAATGTCGAGACGAAATTGATATTCTATAAACTCCGCGTAAAACCTCACCATACGAGTGTAAAAACAGCGTACTATCGATGTGACAATCCATATGGTGTGATGAAGTCGATGCTACAGTCAACATTGCGTTCGTGAGGGTTTCTCGAACGAAATTTAAGGGGCTTTCGAATTAGGTCGTGGACCACAGTACAGGCAGTAATCTCATGCGTTCCACACGAGCTTTGAACCAGCGAAGAAACTCGGGCAGCACGTATATAACGTGGAGATGAGATGGAGAATCAATAACTTCGACCTTATGGCGTTTTATACTTTTTTTTTTCAACGCCGCCCTTCCGTGACTAAAACTTTTGAAATTGAATACGGAAAATCGACTTATTCGCTAAGTTTTACGGGATTTAGAAACGTTTTTGGGTATTTGGATTCAGATTTATTTTATTTGAATCAACCTGACGGTCATTCAAGATTTGAACAGAGATATTCTTCACGAGAATTTGCATTTCAAATCTAGTGAAGAATTAGTCACTATTTTCTCAGATACTTCGTATTGTATGGTTGATATTTTTTTATTCCTTCATTCGAAGTTGGATAAATGAGTTAATATAAAATCTATTTGCCATGAAATATTTTTTTCCCTTATTTTGATACGAATTCTTTTGATAATTATATAGTCAACATTTAAATTGTGAAAAATTCAGAATTAAAGCCAATAATCAATTAAGCCAAAACCAATAGAATATTTATTTCTAATTTTGCTAAGAGACCTTATTACATCGTGAATCCCTTTGCTAATTATAGTGAACATTTAAAACGTAGAAGATTCCGAGTAAAATCCAAATTGGTCGGTAACGCTTTCAATTAAGATCTACCGAGGCTGATCCTTCGTGGATTTACTTAGATTTGCGATAGCCACCCTCTCGCGGTTTCTTCACGGGGAAGGGCAGAGAATTAGAGCAAATGCCACATGAAGAGAGTTGGTGGTATAACCAGCTTTGGAACGAGAGACAAATTGAATCCAGTCAGGCTACAAGAATCTACGATATTAAACCTCTCTCTCATTTCAGCCGAGGTTTCGTTTGCTTCTCATTATATCCAGATGTTTATTTTAATCTTATCCTTTCGATCGATTGGATTTTTTTTCATTAAAATTGGAGATTTGGCACGGAGAATACGTAGGAAGGTGAAAGAATAAATTCAAATCGTAGATCGGAAAATCAAATTTTGGATCCAACTCCCGAATGCTTGTCACCAAGCGCTCGTCAGCGTAGAATTATTGCTGAACGTCAAGAACAACTGCATCGAGAAATGCTCGAGATTAACGACACTCTTGCGAGAGGGCTGAGATCGAGAGCTCGATTGCCAACCTGGGACTCGTCCTCTATCGCATCCTGGACATCGTCGATTGGTTCGACTGGTAGAAGCAGATTTAGAAAAAGTCGTACACCCATCTGGGAAACTATGAGAGGTAAAAGTCCATTTTAATTCTTCATTCAAACGTGATCATATAACATTTTCTCCATTTTGAATGGATAATACAAATCTTGATCAAATTTTCTTCACGCTTCTTATTCTCGTTACCGAACTCTCTCGCAAAATGGCTTACTCGACGTTTGAAAATTTTTTAATTCATAAATCGTCTCATATTATTAAGTCACTCAATGTACCGTAGAAAATATGATGAAAAAATTGAGCATTGGAAATAATTTTGTCAGGCACTTCGCCTATGTGGGATCGCGTAAGTATCGATGAAAACTTGGCTAAAAGTCGTTCGGAAGAAATGATGAGTCGCGAGGAGTCGCCAAAGTGGAATTTGGAAAATTGCCGGCGTAGAAACGCCCTTGATCCTATCGACGACGAGAGACTACCTTCGTGGGACTTTCTCGAGACTGCGTTGAATCGTAAACTTGCCCGTTACGAGAATCAACATGAGAATCGTCAATCTTGAGATTCTCCCAGTTTTACCACCAAAAATTCGTCCATCGATTATCATGTAATGGCTAACGCGAGAAAAGAGTTTTCTAGGGAAAATTTACACCAGCACAAATCAATGAAAATCGCAAGGTCGAAAACAACGAACGAATAAAGTAGATTACATTTTTTTTATTACGAGTGACAAATGTGTGCGTCGATTTTTTGAATTTTATTTATTTTTCTTAGTTGTAAAACGTTTAATTTATAGTAAAATTTATATATTAATCTTAAAAACTTTCCAGTTAATAATTAATTAAGTAATTACTAATATTAAAAATTAATATAATTAAGAAAAAAATTAATAAAAACGAAAGAAAATTTCTCATTGCAGATTTTCAGACGCTTCACTTCTTCATTACCATCGATTTCCCGAGCATATTTTTTCTCATAAAAAGCTTCTCCGGTAGAAAATTCGTTATTTGTAATTTCTCGCCTCATGTGTCTCGTGGTGAACTAGGAACCCTCGTCAATCCTCAATCCACCCTCACGTACTTGGTCATTTATTCTTATTGCAACGATCTCGCGAAAGTGAATCCTCATTGGATTAAATGGAGAGACGAGCATTCATGGTCTTGAGTCACGATTTAACAGTGATAAATTTAAAGAGACCTGTGGAGATTTAACGCGTGCTCGTATATTTCAACGAGGACGTCCCACGTGATCTGGATATAGATTTTTCTATTTACTGTTTTCGATACATGCTTTTTTCAATTAGAAAAAAACGGCTGTATATTTTTAAAAATGTGTAACGTATCTTATTCAATTCTCAGATACGTAATCATTTTTGTAGACAATTAAAAATGAAATGCAGAAAAAATTGCCAAAAGTACAAAAAAACCTGTTTAATTTGACCAAACATTGATTTGTATTCGACGTTTTATTCTTTCAGCTTTATTAATGACTCACACTATTGTTGTAAATAGCAAAAGTGGAAGGAAAAAATTTATGATCAAAAAAACGTCAAATACTAAACGACAAGAAATCGTTAAATAAAAATATGACGTTTCCGATTTGGAAGAGAGGTATAGAAAACTTGTTAGTCAAATTTGTTTTGATGTTCTTCGATGCAGGATAATTACCTACATTTGTAAACTCGAAAATGTTGAATCTTTAAAAAGCTGCTGCAAAAAATAAAGCATTAGAACAAATAAATGAAATTAATGATGTTTCCCGATTCCAGCATGATTATTTAATGATTTTTCAGTATATTCTCTTACGAATATGCGCATGCTTACGAATACACTCTCGACAAACTGTAATGAGAATCCCGTTAATTAAATGGGACTGGAAGCTCTCGTAATGTCTTCGTTTTGCTACACGCTCCGATAGTAAATTGTACTTTATACTGTGAACGTTGTGAACCAAGAGAAATAACGACATAGAAAGTAAGAAAGAAGAAGTAAGAGCGAGAGAGAAAGATGGAAAGAGAGAAATCGTGGCTATAATATTATTGTAATAGGGAAATTGTACGTGGTGGGATAGGTTGGCTGGAAGCTTTTAATGAAACTGTTCGCCTCACGTACAGCCCTTGTGTCTGCGGATGTGCCCGACACGATACGGACTCGTTCTACTGTACCACAGTGAAAAGCATCCACACGGACGATCGATTTATCCGCACCGTCGAGCTGCTCTCCGGACTGCCGAAGGCTACGTGAAAAATTGACGGCTCGCAAAATAAAGAATAAAAAAAGGCCACAAAAAACTATAAAGAAGGTATAGTCTCGTTCTGATAGTGTCATTTCGAGCCATAGCTTACCGATAAGATTTGCCCGTCCGACGAAAAACCATAATGGAGTTCGAGGGAAAATCATTTCAATGAATTATTCATTTTCACCATTGAAAGTCATTTCAATATTATTACAATTATATTTACTTTTTATTGAACATTGATTAGATCTCGTAACAAATTTTATTCTATTTTTAGCATTTTTATTGAAACAACAAGTTCTTCCATAAAATCGACGACTTTATTATTCTTTTTAATCGAACTTAACGAAATTATAATTGACTCCGATTCGAAACGCTAATGAACACCTAACGAGGTTCATTATTTTCGTGATTTTGCTACAGTCACAAATATTCTCGAGGTACATCGCAGAGAATAATCAACTAGGATTTTAGGAATGAGAATTTTGTTCTTTTTTATTTGGATCCCGATGATCGGCTCAACAATTTTTTTTTCGTCTGTGAATACAAGTGACCGATGAGTGAACAACCGGTAATTGGAAGCTGGCCCGTAGCCAGTCAATGCGGATTTACGGGGATGAACAAGCTCCTCAATGATTCGTTGTTAGATTTTGCTTTTAGGTACGGTAAGCCGCTTATCGAAGTTTGCTAGGATTTCGATCTCTCGACTCATCCCCATCTGACGCCAAGTGCACGCTACTTTTTATACATGTATGTATCATCTTGATACCACACTCAATATCCATTTTTTTCAATAAAATCAAAGTTTTTCTTCGGGTTGGTTATAACTACGTTAAAGCTGGATTTGTTTTTATAAATTCGCGAGAGATACCCGTGGAAGGATCGTCAACGGTCCGACAGTATAAATAGCTTATGCAACACTGTAAAAACAAGCCTATTGTCAATTGCATTAAATCAACACACAAAACACCCAATACGTGTATAACTTAATCTAATCGTGTTGCAACAATACGCGTCGCTTGATTTGGCGCATTGAAACAACGTGTTAAGCCGTGTTCTTTTCGACAACACGGCTTCTTCCGTTTTTTTAATTTTTGCAACACACATCATCTGTGTTGATTTAAGGTAGTAGTCTGGTAACTTGGTTTGGAAAAATCGACTTTTTTTTACATATTTCGAAAGTACTACATATTAAGAATATACTGTAAAAATTTTAGACCGAAATTCGAAATATTGACGAAGTTATAGCGCCTATACGTAAGCGCCTCGTAGTTGCGCGCGCTGAGCCGCACGGCACGTTACCTTCGAGCATCCGATGTCTTTGTGTTTACTAAAAGTTTGACCTGTTTATTCCCAAACATTTATTTTGGAGCTCTTACATCGAAATCAGTGTGCGTTCGTTACTTCGTGCGTAAACATCTTCGAAGAGCGTTAAAATGGATCGGAAGTGTAAGCATGATTTTTCGATAAAAAATCTGTTATTAAAACTTTAAACGCGTTTTTCTCGAAATAACATTTTTTGGGCCGGCGCAGGTAATAAAAAATTTTCTATCCAACCGATTGGGCTGAAATTTGGATATGTTATTCTACACATCAATAGCTCTCGCAGGGCCTAGGATCTTTTTTTTCGTCCCTAACTTTCCATTTTACAGCCCGATTTCCACTAAAAAAAAAAGTAACTTTTTTTTCGAAGTCCGCCATTTTGTTATGTTCCAACAAAATTGTTTAATCCTAGTTCCAACCAGAATGACAAGCTTACAGAACAATAATCTTTTTAATTTTTTGGTTTCAGATGTCCTCAAGCGGCGAAATCACCAGCGCCAGCCACCTACTTTTTTTTTGAGATGCTCAGTTCAGTGCTCAAAAACTATAACGAAAAATTAAAAAAAAAAACTTTTAGATACTAGTAATAATATATAAAAAAAAATAAAACCGATTGAATTTTATTTTCCCCTAAAAAAAATTTCCCGAAAAAAGCATTAAAAAACCGTGCAAGTTACCAGACTACTACCTTAACGCAGATTGTACGAAACAACACACTTTTAGCGTAACTACAGATGACGAAAACTACACGTTGATTTGCTCAACACGCTAGAAAACCACACGGTTGCATACATGTCGTTTTTTATAAGATAGCGAATGTTTTATTCCGGTAACATTAATGGAATTATTATTATGGCTAATTTTAAATGTCAAATTTCTTATTTTGAGAGTGTGTCAAAGGAATTTTTATTCCACCACAACTCTTTTTACTCGCGCAGGCCACGTTTGGTATATCACTGCGCAGTGTTTACCTCAAACGCAGGGAATACTTAAGCAAAAAAACAGCATAAATGCTTTAAAAAAAGTTGTGACTAGTACATTTACGCCCCATCCCCCCCCCCCCCCCCTCCGAAATAGTTGTTTCGGTAATAAATCTCCTTCTCGATACAAAACCTCCACAAAAAGTTATAAAAGCCTCACAAAAATTTACCAATTAAATCATAATCTCACAAAAGATACCCATTCAAAACTGCCCAAAAATTAAATCTAAACTTCACAAAAAGTCATTAAATAAATTATAACGATAAAAGCATTAATAGTCAAATACATTAAAACCTATTGAAATTCAATAAAAAATCTTTCAACTATTTGAAAATACAGTCGTTCTACACAACAAGAATACGAATAAAAAATATTTATAAGAAAAAATGTCGATACAAAAAAATTTCAAACGAACATAATTACATTTCATAAAATAAAATGTTAAAATTGACATAAAATCTTTCAATTGTTTTACATTGTCTATAAAATGTTTTATAATTTTTCTGCTTGGAAACCCATTTTTATGTAAAGCGCGTGGATTGTTTCTATATTCAGTGTAGATATTTATCTATTTTATTTTATGACAAATTTTCAGTCTACATTATACATTTATTGTGCAACAAGGAACAAGGTCGTAGTAGCGTAATAAGTAGCATGCGTGCGTTAGAAAGTGTAGATAGGTAAGTAGGGTGGTTCAAATCCCCAAGTAGGTAGGAGTGTTTCTTCAATATGATTAATTTCAGGAATACGCAAAATGATCAACTGTGGCGGAAAACGAATTAATACATGAGAAATTAATTTTTTTTCGACACATTTTTGGCTCTTTCATATACATACACCAACAATGCGTGCTAGGCGTTTTAATTAAACAGCAACATGGCTGGAATCGTGTATATTCGAGCTTCAATGTCGAAAACGCTTAAAATGTTTTGATGCAACACGGTGAATCGCGTTAATAAAACGCGCTTAACCTATATTATTATAACGCGGCAAGCCGCGTTGTTACAATACGACTAAAACGTGTTATTTTGGTGTCACGTCAAAATAACACTCGACAAAATAACTTCACGACAAAATAACATGAAAAATATGGGAATCGAACGATATTAATATGATGTCTAATTGCAAAATACAAAACAAAGTATAAAGTTGTCTGCATTACAGTGACGTATCAAATTTCAATACTGTAAGCTACGCCTTTTAAATACTCAATGTATTCGATTAATTGGTTCACTTCATAGATTGATTATATTCAAATGTTTGAATTATATAATTCAAATTTCTATACAATTGTAATAATTAAAAAAACAAAATAGTATATGGTTCATGTTTCTTATACTATTCAAGGTGGTTCAAACCTAGGGTGGTTATGATCTAAAAAACGGCAAAGGGGCGCGAACCGCCCCATCAAACCATCAGATTCAACTATTTGCATCTGAATTTTATACATTGAAATACTTTTCTCTAAGAATTTTTAAGACAGTCCTAGAAACTACCTTTAGAGATACTTATATACATATGCATTGTGACGGAAAATTCCAACGCGCCACAAAAGTTTAACTTCTCTCCCTCATGTTGTTTAATTTATAGTTTCACTATGGGCGCCAGTCGCCGAAGCGACACAACACAAGAGAAAGAAAAGAACCGTTGACCAGCTTTACTGCAGCGGAATGGGCAGGATCATTTAGGGACGAAAAATTGAGCACCGTGTGATTTAGGAAAGAAAATTATTATTTATTATTCACAAACTTGTTTTTTTTTTAAATATTAACTATTAACAGAATTAATTTATTTCGCACATGTGAGACCGAAATGATTATTGTAACATTAAAGAAAGAATAATAATAACACGGGAAAAACGAGACACGAGAATGTTAACGATCACACACACACTAATTTCCTCACTCATATGACCGGGATCCTGCACACTGTTATAATCTATGACGAGCCCGTATTTTCTCACCGTGAATTACTCACGGAAAGAAACGAAAGATGTTGAATTCGTTTGTATAACAAAATAATAAATATTAGATAAACCATAAACTACCGAATACCCGCTAGTCGGTGACTCGGCCGGACTATTCGTTTTACGAATCGCGGTATCCCATTCCCGGTCTTTCGCACACCGATGTTTGTACTCTCATACTACACAATTCTTCGCAAAAACTCTCGTGTACTCGCACAAATAATTCTAAACGGAAATTGACTTAATTACACGAAATATCGGGAGATCTCCGGATTCGACCACGATATTACTTCTGCCCGGAATTTATATCATAAGCTACTTCGAGGACATTACGAACACGTGGCAAAAATAAAAGATGTTAAGTAAGGCGAAAAGCGAGAGGCAAAGACGCCGCGACCGAATTTACTGAGTTTTGCGAGATCGAACACTTTTAAAATTTCTATTCGACAAGAAAATTGACGGGAGATTATTCTTAATGTTCACTAACCGACTCAGAAGGCAAGAAGGAGAGAGATTGCATGATAATTACCCCTTCATTAGATACGTGTGTCCCGCTCAACGCTCACCGAAAATCTCCCCGAATCGAGAGTCTCTCGTTGGACAGTGGGCTCTCACCCCTCCTATATACTCTCTTCCTTCCGAATTTTCGCAAACTTTCGTGACAGGTTCATTACAATTAAACCAATTATAGGCGTTAGACAGGGCCCCGAATATTTGACGGGAATAATTTGTTTATGTATTCTTATTGTTAAATAACCCCTAGCCCGAATACAAAGTTTATATCGCGACAAATAACGACGAGAGGAGGGATGTTTTAAATATTTTAACAATAGTTCGACGGTAATAAGAGTTTTCGGAAAAAGGGTTGACGCCACCTTAAGGCATGACCTAAACAATGCCGTGACAATGACGATAACCAATAGCATTGTCCGAAGATGGTGACGTTCTCAACTATTCTCAAATTTTCGACAATAGCTGTTGGTGTGTCATGTGTGTGTGTGCATCCAATGGTGCGTACGAGCCCCGCTCGAAGTACGCGGACGTTACATATTCGAATATTCTCCCTCTCTCTCTCTCTCTCTCCAACTCCTTTCCAATTGACAGCCATCATAATTCTCGTTGCTCTGCTTGTTTCTCCAACAATTCTCGCCATAAACGAAAGAAACAAAATGTTCAGTACGCGATTAATATTAAATTATAATAATAAACAATTCTTTCGTCTTTGATAGATCCTACACTGAGAAAAGAAATTTGTTGCATCAACAATTTTTTTGTTGAATCAACAAATTGTGGCGAACAAAATGAAATTTGTTAGTTGAACAGAAAATTTTGTTGATTCAACAATATTTTCGTCGTAATGAGCAATATTTATTTGAGCCAGCGAATTATGTGGTTGAATTAACCAAATTTTTGTTGAGTTAAGGAATTTCGTTTTGTTCGCCACAATTTGTTGATTCAACAAAAATTTTGTCGAATCAACAAATTTCTTTTCTCAGTGTACGAAGTTCTATCGTGGCCGAAGAATCAAGCGGGAGAAGCGAGTCAGCTGTTTTAAGGTATATCGGTGACGGCTACGTGATCTTTGTAGTACCTATTATAGACCAAAGTTTGCAAATGCAAAATTGTCTTTGAAATTATAATTTTATAATTTTCGAAACATAAACAGCGGAGAATGGATATTTTTATATGATTATATTGTTCAAAAAATGTTTACTAATTGAAATTTGACGAGCGTAGTGGATTGTAAAACGTGCCATGGCCGTTACTGTCATCTGCTGAAACTATCAGTTTTGTTTATAACCTATATAGAGTATTTACACAAAGGAATTATGCAACGACAGAGATTTTGCCAGTTTACCTATTACCATTAATTCTATCGATATTTATCAAATGCGGTAAAAACATTCAAGAACAAGAAAGAAAAACACAGTCAAATTGGCAAACTGTCACGTCTGAAGGCATGTTCTAGCAAACGCTGAATACAGAGTTGCTAAGCGCTCTCGCGCTCTTTCCCGTGTCATTCCTGTGGAAATCTCAATCATTTTACAACGATTAATTTTTCATTTTTCAATCGATTTTCAACGGTAACGTCCAAAAACCCAAGCACTTTTATATACAGGAATATTCGCGGTTTACGGTGATCAATTTTTTATTACAAAATCTTGGAAGTACCAAATGTAAAAATTCAATAAGTCTTGACGTGCATATGATTTTTCTATGCTCGTAGGGATAAATGTCTGGAAACAGTTGATTTTTACGAATTAATTACTACCAAACTAGATGGTAAATAGCGTTCAAGTTGCAAATATCAATTCATCTCGTATTTATGTGTAACTATAAAAATTGTCAGTCTTTCATCTTGGATGGCTCAAATTCACCGATCTACCTTAAGTGACGATAAAAAATTATCGTCACAGCATATATGTACATGTAAATAAATATCCAATAGATGTTATTTAGTCGTGTGTTATTTTGACGTCATGTTATTTCGACGCAAGTTATTTTGTCGTGTTATTTTGTCTTCGAGTGATTTTGACATGTAACCGTTATTTTGCACGGTGACACGGCAAGAAACGTGTAGAAATCGACCTCAACATTTACACGCGTAAAACGTGTTGAAACAACACATTCGTTTTTGCAGTGAACGAATCAATAAGTTACCAAGATCGGAGAAAAAATGTTCAGCACAACTCGAAAGACGAAAAATTCACAGACTGGAGTCACCCAGCAAACTTTCTGGCGAGCTTTAATTCCTAATTGGATTAAAAATTCAATATATCTTATCGTAATTATAAAATCAGGCTCTCACTCTCTTTCCATCAGCCGAAGAACTCTGTTGATTGAATTATTTGCAGAATACAAATTTCATGTGAACGTTAAACTTCATCGATCAATAGGCGACGCAAGATAAAGAACAAACGGTTGAGTGCACCCTTAAAAAACAGCAAGTTTTGCAAATTGCTTAACCTTTAACGTGCATATTGAATTTCAAAACACTGTCTGAAAATAAATAAATTTTGAATAATTGAATGCTGGTATTTTTTTTGTAGAGAACAGTGAAAACTCTCGATAATTTTGATATGAAGTGCCTAAAAAAAGCAACCACATAAGTTATTGAAATATCCATTTTGGGTTAATATTTCTTCAAATTAAAGATAAAAATGGTGATCCGATGTTCCTCAGCAGCAGTTCCTCTTTAGACGGCTGAGTCCTGTAATTTCGTCAGAAAATCAAAACTTCGGACCGCGTGAAGGTCAGTAATTTGTGACTCCCGAGATTTCATCTCTTGTAAAATTTCGCGTGGTTACGCCGTCGCGTGGAATTCTCCGTAACTCCGTAAATACGGAGCAAACTTTTTTATTTTCTGAAAGGCTATGTATATATTTGTATTTATTATCGTTCCGGCTCGTAGAGTCACACTCTGTGTGTTGGAAACGCGTTCGCATGTTCACTCGTAAGGAAAAAAAAGGTTAGGGGGTTCGTGGGGTTGGCCGGGTTTCCCTATTCCGTCGGCGGGGGTTGAAAATGTGCGCGCCCGCGCACTGCCGCGAACGTTGTAGGATCTCAGTTTCGCAGCCTCCCTTTCGTGGTCCGGTATCACCGTCACGACCAGAGGTGTGCCGTCCGTTGTGTTACTTCGCGCCGCGTTTTCACGTATCTATCTCGATCCCTCCGCGTTATCTCATCCCGACGATTTTTCACGAATAACAAGTTTTCAATAAACCGTAATTGCATAATTTTTATTCATTTGTCATTTTCACTTTTTTTGTCTTACACTCCAATTTTTCGTCGTTTCGTTATCGTTCATTGCAACAAATAAATCACGGTGAAACGTTCGGTCATCTGGGAAATTAACTCGTTTTATGTATCACGAATCAAAGGTATTGGGATCTGACCACGCGGGAAGTTGCGAAAAAGAACGAAGAAAAAAACCATGTGATTCACTGGAAAAACTATTTAACTCTTCGAAGTGCGCAAATACGAAAGGAGAGAAGAAAAAAACGAGGGAACTTGCAAAGTTCAACTGTGGAAAACTTCACGCGCTAGTAAGAACACTTTTTATGTACGAAACATAATTACATGTTATTTTTCTTTGTTATTTCTCTTTGTTTTCGTTGAGTGTAATTTCATTGCTAATTTACGTATCATTTTACATGATTCTTTAATTATTTAATGCAGTTTTGACTTTTTTTAAGTGAAGTACGTAATATTTGAAAGTCTAAATATACTTAATTTACATTCTTTTACAATAATTACATAATTTTTTGAATGAGGATGAGAAATTGGCACAGATTCAATTTTTTTCAACCTTATTGTTGCACGAAAAAATTTAATGGCTCTCAAATATATTACTACGTCCTGTATTGGACGCATGATAAGATCCTAAAAAATTCATTGGGCTTTATTGATGTAATAAAAAGGTATGAAACTGTGCCAGTTTTCTCGGAATTGCTCAATTACACAAATCCTGCACTTTTATTGTATAATCAATAGAACTACTCGAGACGAAAAAAAAGAAAGTGAGGGATAAAAATATCAATTTTCCCTTCGTATTATTAGACCGTTAAAAGCCCCACGGGAGATCTGATATTGCTTAATTGTATAACTAACTTTTATATAATTGGTAAATTGGTTGATCAAAATGACGATAAATATAAACTCAGCGAGGAGAAAATCGTGTGTGTTATTTTTTCGCGGGCTCTTGATATTTCGAGATAATTGGAAAAATTTTGTTCTCGTACTGCTTATGCTTGTGTATCCATGCACACAATGCGATCCACGCACTCGTGGGAATTTATGAAAAGGAGATGCGAATTTATCAGTGACAAGCATGATGTACTGGGAGCGAAAACATTCCTATTTACTCAAGCTTGAATGCAATATTTCTCGAATTTTTTTCCCGTCAAATCCGATCGATGGCTGTTAATGTCGAGTACTTTTTTCCTCATTGATATTGAAAGGAAAAAAAACGAAGGAAACGCAAAGCTTTTCGTACGGATGATCCGTCTCGTTTCGAGGGATGCGCGATGTTCCAGCGGTGATGACCCACTTCCATTTATCAAACCTCCCCCGATATAGAACTCTCTTATTCTCCCTATACACCGAAGATTAATATATACTGGAGATATACGTACAGACGCATCATTTTGAACCTACGAGCTTATACACGGAATATTTTTTTCTCACCCCTTCGATTGCCAGGGATTAATATACTGTTCCATCAAGTTTTCATCCGATCTTATTCCACAGTAGGTTAAGTTGGGTTATCACCGGAAGAGCATAGTCTCCTGTGATCTAAAGCCTAATGAATACAAAATAGTTACAATTTTGCAATAGCAAATAAAATTAGTTCCATATCATATTAAAAGTAATTTGATGAACAGAAAAAAAAAATTTATTGGCTATTTCAGCCAGTAATTAAAAAGGCTCTGGATCCCTAAAATCTGCAACTCTACTGAAGACTTGATAAAAAGAGTATCACGATTTTTTGTTCTACTTCACTGATACAAATTCCTGCGGGTAAAAAAAGTGGTCGGTTGTCCGTGTAATTCTCACATGTATCGTATATAGCCTGAGGGTTTTCTCTTGCTGCGAAAAGAAGACGAATTTTCTCCTTCATTTGCCAGCTTTGGAGAGTCGGTGACAAAAAAAGAGATGAAAAGAGAGTTGACGTGAGATCTTAAAAAGGCCCGAGAGCTTTCAGAGATACAAGAGAGGTAACAAAAACCAGGGAAATTATGCTCTGTGATTTCTTCGAATATATAATTCGTCTATTAATATCACATTAATATTAATAACATATTACTCTGTAAGAAAAATCGCGTATGAAAAATGAAGTTGAAAAACAGCCGTTTCGGTGATGAAAACATTTCTTACCTCCGTAAATAGAAGGTTTTTTTTACTTATTTCTCATCAAAATATAAATACTCCATAACATTTTTTAATGATCGTACTATACACACGAATAAATATCATACAGTACAACTTTCTCGTACCCTTAAAACTTGGAATAAAGTCAATAATTTGTGAGTGTCATTCATTTACGTATGCAAATTTACGTATGCAAATACGTATCGATGGATTAAATATTAACCGAACACAAATTGAGAAAAATATCAATTGATACTGAAAATTTGCAGAGATACATATCGTACATCCGCATTGCATAATTTACTGTCTTACAAACAAATAGAACTGTACAGAACTTGAAATTTACAACGTTATTTCCCTCTTTATGTCATTTTCGAAGACACTCTAGGACTTTCGAATCACATGTTTGAATAGCTATAAAGTAAATGTTTTCTCCCTGCTATTAACATTATGTTAGCGATTAAAGAGCGTGTTGATTTTTGTATGAACTTATGGAAATACATTTATTTAACGAAGGTTGGTAATTTCTATGTCGAAAAAAAAAATCAGTTGTCGAACATTCGGTGCTGAAAATTCGTATCAATTTTTCCAACAGCTTAAAAGTACAAGAAATATATTCAATTAAGGAAGTTTTTGGAAAATTTTATTTTTCTTAAACAATATATTGAAGGATACATTGGGATCGGGCAATAATTAATTTTAGTTCAGGTACATAAATCCCTATATATGTCTATATACAGATCCAAGTGCTATTACATCACAGAGAGATGCACAGCGAGGGAGCTAGGGTGAACGAGAGAGAGAGAGAGAGAGCCTTCCCGTTGACTCGGCTTCAGAATAAGCTATATATGCAGTAACCCCGAAGTTTCATGCCTTCGGACTTATCTGAGTGCATTCGTAATTAATAGTCGCTTCCCAGAGTGCTCCACAGGACAATCGAATTTATGTCATCGTAGCGTTATGGACTTTTATATCTATATACATGTGTGCAAGTCATAAACACATCATATTATATATACATATATATGACACAATATATATACACATTTGATATACGAAAATGCACAAAGGCGCAATAACGTGAATCGAATATAACTATGGGTATCGAGATTTGAGAACACGATTCCTCCCGCGTAAAAAAAATCAGTCTGGGCAAGACGTCTGGGCGAGTCGTCTGGCTGAGAATGGTTTTCGAGACCCGAGAGTCTTGCCGAGACTGTTTCCAAAATTTTATTCAAATATTTACGAAACTCTCGCCGAGACTGTTTCCAAGATTTTTTGACATTTTTGATTTGACGCCGCTGTGTTAAAAGATAGCAAATTGGGCGATTTTTAGCAACGCTGCTCGCCGAGACTGTTTTCAACATTTAAAAAAAAATTTTTGGGACTCTCGCCGAGACTGTTTCCAAGATTTTTTGACATTTTTTATTTGACGCCACTGTGTTAAGAAGGTTCTATCGTTTCTCATGTAAAAATTATTTTCCAACTTAACACAATAAAATTTTGTAAATAGAAAGCTTAAGACAGTATTAAAATTCTGGCGGAATATGCCGATGATTCACCATCTCAAAATTGAGATATTTATTGTTGAAGTTCGCAATTTTTTGAAAGCTTCCATAAGAGCCCATGTTAAACTTGTCATTTTCAATAATGAATATCTCGATTACCAGGCGGTGAAACCTCTTCAAATTTTTCACACATAATTAAATGCTGTTCAAGAAGATTCACACCAAATTTCAATACACTAACTTGGAATAATCAAATATAATGTATTTTTCGTATCATGTCATATAAATATCGATATAACCTCCTTAAAAGATAGCAAATTGGGCGATTTCTAGCAACGCTGCTCACCGAGACTGTTTTCAACATTAAAAAAAAATTTTTTGGGAGTCTCGCCGAGACTGCTTCCATCAAGATATTTTGAAACTTTTTTTTTCTTTTTATATTTATTGATGGTGATAATGAATAGCATTGGATGTGAAAATTTTTTTTTAAGCATTTCAAGACCTTAGGCAAGACAAAGTGCAATGGTTACAACGTCTTTGGTCTTTTGGGAGCAGACCATAGCCTGTGATTTGATAATATTGAGTCAAAATCCCGACGAAACTATATAGAAATCGGGCGGACTATCCGTAGACGCGAAAGAAGGCCACCTGTCGAGTAAAATTGAAAGCTCTACAAACTTTTGTTTTTCCGGCTGGTAGGTGACATTGAGCTGTTATCGTTCGCGTCCTCGTATAGCCTACCCGATTCTTATAAAATCCAGTTGGATTTTTATCTCGATATAAAAAATCACGTGACTGATCGCGTTATTTGATCTTATTCCGATCAGTACCAACATTTTGTCTTTCCTGAAGGAATCAGATGTTTTTTCTATCTCTTAATCTTTAAACTATGTATAGACTATGCACTATGTCATAGCAATTCCCAAAAAATCGCGCTATGAATCTCGGATAGATTTTTCTATTCAAGATTCATAGCTAGATAGAAAGTATCGGAAAGGGTCTAAGGAGAGTCTCGGAAAAAGACTGTCGAAAAAGAATTTGAAAAAGTCTTGAAAAGAGTCTCAGCGAGACTCCCAAAAAACAATAGTATATTACACTACAAGGGCAGAAAGTTGAAATACCTGCACTGCGTGATATGGTGTCCGAGGCGAAGCCGAGGACATCATATCTCGCAGTGCAGGGCTTTCAAACTTCTGCCCGCGTGGTGTATACTGTTTTTTTTCATACCCGGTCGAAAGTACGGTGATGAATCATATTTTTATTATCAATATATGTACGTTTTAGCATGTATTGATGCCAGCCCCGCCATTTGCGGCACGAGCGAAGCGAGTGCTGCTGGTCGGGGGGCAGGCATCAAATATATCTACAAAAACAAGTATAATCACACATTTTCAAAAGAAATAATTTTAATTTTATAAACATGTTTTTATATTTTTGTTATAAGTACCACACACTTATAATATTCCTTTTATAATAAAATAGTCATAGTAAAAATCTATCATATTTTTTATTTTATAATAAAATAATAGTAAAAACTTATATTATTAATTGCAAATCTTTTTTAGTGCGTATTATTTTTT
Source organism: Rhimphoctona megacephalus (assembly GCA_963989365.1). Lineage (NCBI taxonomy): Eukaryota > Metazoa > Arthropoda > Insecta > Hymenoptera > Ichneumonidae > Rhimphoctona > Rhimphoctona megacephalus. The sequence continues at coordinate 17,890,395 of OZ022417.1, forward strand.
TTTCGCTGGTTTATGACCTTTGGAGTTATTTTTGACTAGGCTTTTTAAATTATAAAATTTACTTATATCAATATTATCTCGCGACTTCAATGTTTTCTTCAGCATCGACCAGATACTCCATAGAGTGGAGGGTTTTAATCTTTGACTCAAATTTTTAAAATATATAATCAAGTTATTTTCTTCAGACTTCGATAGAGGACCTTTATGTTCTTCTTGCCATTTTTTATAAATCTTGTAGATTAGTAAATATCTATCAGCAGATTTTTTCGGTAACGTTTCTGTTTGTACGATTAATTGCGCTTCGGCATCAAAATCTTTTATAACTTCTTCCTCGTCCGTGGTTTCGTCAAAAGAGAATGATTCATTCATTTTGTCCCTTTGTTATTTTTTTTATTAATCTTTGGTCAATATTACTTTTTAAATTATATTCACTAATACATAAAAACACAAATTAAATCCAAGCGAGCTTTGAGGTTATATGAACAAGTGAGAGTAACAGCAGTTAGCGTTTCTGGCTGGCGGCAGCAACGCGAGTCTCAGGTATTGAGTATCGATGCGCGCGAGTAAGTTTTTGTTCCCGCTGTTACAGAGGGCGCGAGTGTAATTCTATCAATGCTTAAATTTAGACTTTCTGCCTTACAATCGATGCCGGAGGAACGTACTTTCGACCGAGGTATGAAAATTTTTTTTTTTAATGTTGGAAACAGTCTCGGCGAAACTGTCAAAAAAAAATTCAAAAAAGCTTGGAAACAATCTCAGCGAGACTCTCGTAAAAATTTGAATAAAATCTTAGAAACAGTATCGGCAAGACTCTCGGGAAGAATTTAAAAGAGTCTCGAAGATCGTTCTCAGCCAGTAAACTCGCCCAGACGTCTTGCCCAGACTGATTTCTTTTTACGCGAGCTCTTTCTCTTATTATTCGGTAAATAAGTAACAAGCCCTTAACTGAGTCAAATTTAACTTCTGAAATTATACGTGAACATAAAAAAACATAGCATGAGATATTAAGTTACATGTGTTATTTTTTGTGGTACTTTTGTCTGCTGATGGTTAAACAAGAAATTCTCAGAGCAGGACTTCTAATTAATATTCTATAAAAAATATAAGTTGGCTACTGGTAATTTTGGATTACTTTTTCTCAAAATTTGACTGATTTGCTATCCTTGTTTTCTGATGACGTAATATTCTTCAGTTTTTCAATTTTTCGTAGTCATTAGTGTCATATTCATTGGATGGATAAAGTTCATATATATTTTTCAATATATTTTTGCTCGAAAAATCGTAAAAGTGTTACCATCGAACTGACCACTATTGCCTCCGGGCCCGATGGCTCAAAAAGTGCATTTATACAGCCAATAACTAAATGCTCGGAGCAGGCAAGTCCCGTCCATTAAAAAAATCCCTCGAGCCACCCCAGTTGCATCTCGTTGTAATGAAAACAGCCTGGAGGAATTGGCTCATGACGGTGAACCGTGTTACGAGTGCAAGGTACAAAAAAGAGTAAAAAAAAATGCATTGGAACTACAGAAAATAGGACAGCGAATTATTCGATGCACGTAACGCGGCAAGAATGAAATTTGTCACGCTGGAAAGTAGAAGCGAATTAAAGAGGGTGAGAGAACGTGTTGTGTGCGTCCCACGGTTCAGGGAAATTGACTGATGCGCAAGAGAGAGTCAAAGAGAAAACGATTCTGTGGGTGAGTGAAATGGACACCGATGGTTTACGGAATTAAAAATTTAAAACGACGAATATACTATTGTGTTTCATATATCGTTTTCCCTTACTAGCAATTCTGTTTGCTTTAAAATTTCAAAACTAAACAAAAATTCCCTTGAACCTGATAATTTTTGAATGGTGAACACCAAAATCCATGTTTTCCAGTTCGTTTCTCGTTGTCATCAAAGTCCAATCAATGCTGTGGGAGAGAAAGAAAGCCTGAATGATTCAATATTCGAAATACGTACAGAGCGAACGAACAGCAACGTTTTTGCATTTTTCTACATTGTGAAATGTCGATTAAATTCTTGCATGGTATTGACTAACTGATTCGTGCACTTTTATCGTGACCCTCGGGCTATTCATACGACAAAACTTTTTTTAACGCTTGAATGATTTTTACGAAATTCATAAAATGGCATATGATGGATCGAATTTTGGTGAGTTTGAAACTTTGGGAGGTTGGAAAATGGTGTCAGCCACTTTGTTGCATTTCTAATATCGTTTTGTAATTTAACTCAATATTATCTTCGACGATTTTTTGATAGTGTATTTTTATTTTGGTGCGCTTAATCGATATTTTAATGGATCAAGTGGAAATACAAAAGCAATCAGGCTAAAGCCACGCGATAACGGGATGTCAACGACGCGTACACTCGATTAATTCTCTATCCCACCTTGATAGTTTTACTTCAATCTCAAGAGCTTCTGAGAATGTTCTCGTATCTGAAAATCCAAGAAGAGGTCTTCTTGGCTCTGGTCGTTCGCAACTACAAATACGTATCACACCTCTTGACCGGTTATTTCGCTCAAGTCCCTCTTGATCCAATATCGTGAGGGTCGAGCATCTTAATTCCATACACGTCGACGTATGACCTGTAATGTTCGATATAAAATATCAACGAACTTGAATTTTTGTCGACGAAGAACTTTCCTCAATGTTCGTAATTTTATTTGCTAAAAAAGATCCATCATTATGATGAAAAGTTCATTTAAATTAATTTATTAATTACTTTCATTCGATCAGCTTTTCCACGGTATTAAAATGAAAAAAAAAAACATTACAGAAAATAGAGGTTACAAATGTACATGGAAAACTCGAAGTAATCCATACAAATAATTTCCGCATTTTATTTTCTTATCAGTAAAATCTAAATTCGTAGAGCTTTTAGATGCACAGTACAACCGATTAATTATAGAGCAGATTGCTGTAATTAATATCCTCGACTGCCCATGATAACATTATCGCACTCACATTGAAATATATTCCTGAATTATTTAAGATGAATTTATCGCGGGTGAAATTCTCAATTTAAAATTCAACACTTCAATGCGGTCTGTTAATCCTTTCGTTAACCAAATGTTATCGTTCCTATAATTGTTTTATTTATACATTTACTCATCACTTTTTTTATAAATTAGTAAGAAACCGATGAGTAGTATAAAAAAAAAAATTGAACAAATTCGTTGAAGCGTTATGTGCCGTCAAAAATTTGAAAAAAACATTTCATGGTCACTTTGATATTGATCAGCCATTGAAGATCCATTTAAAAAAATTATTTAGATTATCGTTTCGTATTTTTCATATATAAATATTTATATAGTTGCCATATTATTTTGTTATAAATTCACCGTAAATATACATAATTAATTTAGGCGTAGTTGGTTTATGACCAATTTATGTTCCCGCAAGACTGGACCAAAGTTGTAAACACGTGAATTTCTCGATTTTTCCATAATTCATGACAACAAAATCAATACAGAACTCTCCGTAGAATCGTGCGAGCGTGCTCAACCGCATGATCTTGTTTATGGTCCGGCCGCAAAGTCAGAGCCGTTCATATATAAAGACGAATACTCGTGTGTGGTTTTTGTGGTGGCTTTACAATTTATTCATCCCCCGTGTCGCGTGAGCATGAGAAAATCTCAACGAAATTACAAGCGCTTATCCACGTTGAAGGTGACGGAGCTTATCGGGAGCCTCTCGTAGCTGGCGATAACTAGCTCCCTCTTGCGTCCCTTCCTCGACATGACGTTAATGAACTGGCTTGCATAATTAACGTGAAATTTCAACGAAAAGCGTACGGGGTTGAAAAGGAATGAAATAAGACGAAGAAGAAGAAGAAGAAGACGATGTGCAAAAAAGAAGATGAAAAGTACGGAGAAGTGAAAGATTCTGAGACTGTAAGGGAAAAAGAAAATTCTACAAGCTCCAAAGAATGCCACCACAGCTCCGCGATTTTCACTATTTTTATCTATAAACTTTTTTGTTCATTCACCAAGGCAAGCTTTTCAAGAGAATATTCCGCGCTTCAGCAAACTTTTACATCCCTCATTCATCTCTCTTTCAGGCTCACCAACTTGACATTTATCGCGTGGATAATTACACGCTTTGATGTACTAACTAACGTTGGCAAATGTACTCCCTTTTCCGACGCATTATCCAAGGAATCATTCAATTTTTATTTTGGAAATATCGAGAAAATTATGTTTCTCTTTTATATGTACTTTTGATTATAATTATGTACGAGTCTTCAGTTTCTGATGACAAAAACACTTGGAAAAATGCATTTATTATAGCTGCTATTGGAATTAAAATTTTTCATCAATCTAATGTTTAACAAAGTTTAATTTGCAGTAATTTTTTGGCCTCTGAACGAAAATCTTTCTTCTTTCTAGAGTTTTGTGCCAGTTTATGTTCAAGTAAACCAGAATAGATTGGTTCATACACAACTGTTCGAACTAATATTTAACAAGGATGTCCAATCTTCCAGAATGTTGTTCAAACATTCCTTCAGAATAAAAGTAAATGAAATATTTAAAAGCTTTTAAAAACGACGTTTCAATACCCCATTAATCTATTGCCCATTGATTATAGATCGAACTTTCAGATGCTTTTCCAAACGTTTGAAGTGGCAACTTTTGTCGTTCTCTAATAAAATAATATGAGATGTAGAGTATGTAGATGTAGAGAGATGTAGGAAGAGATTGAAGAGTTGAATGAAGCCGAAGAAACGAGGAATTGAGCAGAAAATGAAGATTCGTACTGAGAAGAACTGCGAGAACTTGCTGACAATTTTTCAAGGAGAAGAGTAAAGAGAAATTCTATGGTGTACGAAGTGGAAATTCTTAACGCTCGGTTACCTTGGGCCACAGTTATCCTCAACTCCCATAGGATTTCTTGACTCCGCCTATTGCACTCTCTTACCCTTCTTCAGGATGTGTGTGCGTGTCCATATATATTACATATATATGTATAATGTATCGCATTGGATAAACTGTTACGTAGGAATGAAGAAACTCGCGAGAGTGCACTTTCTCGTGTGCGCCACACAGCTGCTGAAAAAGGAGAGAAAAAGAAACAAGACGTCTCGTCGACGTTCCAAGACCTCCGTGTGCTCGTAGATTTATCCACGTAATCTTATGTGCATCGTTGTCGTTGGAATAGCTGGGGCGAAAGAAATAAAGCTGATGCTGACATTTTTGCTGACTTTTTTGAGCTGATGCTGATGCTCGACAGAAAGACTTACTTCTAACTTGCATACAAAGGGAAAGCTTTTCTATAGTTAAATTTAAAGGGCGGGTTTTTTTTGTATTTTTAAATTTTTCTTATTTCATTCGTTCGCTCTGATGTTTCGTTCTAGCGATTCATTTATTTGTTGACTTCTTATTAACGACCTAATCGTGAATTTTTGAAAATTATTGATGTGCTGCTGGCCTAAGTGAATTATAGTGATCCGGAATATCATTGCGAGTTAATTTTTGTTTGATGAAAATATCTTTAAGAGTTACATAATTCGGTGATTTTTCCGGATGATGTCACTATTGTCTATTGTAGTTTAGAGCAATGGAAAATTAGATCATGAGTCATAGCAGATCGATAAGGGTCTTAAGAGTTTAACCTTCGGAGCCTAAGGGTTATTGAACCATCCACAACTTCGATAACAAAGGATGACAGTTTATCAATACATATTTTCCGTTTCATTAAACATTCTGACATAACACAGCTTGACTTTCGTTTCGTAATCTTTTGATTTTTTTTTTAATTTTTTTCCTTCCAATTTTTGTGCAAGCTCCAAAGCTTCCAAACTCCATTTTTGTGTATGCTCCAATAAATTTTCATATTGTATAAAATATTTTAATGAGACGATGCTTCAATTGATACATTCAGAATGTAATTAAATTGAGAAAATATTGTGCAACGGTAATTCACGAGCGTATTCTTTTGATGCACATTGACTCACCACACCAGTTTTGGATGACGCTACGAACATCTAATAATATAAACACTGTATAGAATATCCAATCTTTGTTCCTCTCCTGTCTGAATAGCCTTGCGTCGTTGTCGATGCTAAAGCTGGACGAGCACCTTATTCAAGTTAGATTAAAAGAGAAAAATTTCGTTCTTTTTCTCCATTCTGCTTTTCATTACCTTGTTACTACAGTCGACCTTTTTGAAGCTTATCCTTCTTTCATTCCTGAATGGATATTAAGCATTTTCACTTTCTTCCTTTTTTCTAACTTTAGTTGAACCTGGTAGCTGTAGTTTACCAATAACTCGGAGGACAATTCAATATAATTCACATTTTTCATTAAACCTTACTTTAATTCAATCTCTTAATTATTTCATCTAATTATCAAACGTTATTAATGATTCATGAAAATTTTAGGAAGTCTGTACTCCAAAACAAAACGATGTCTCAAGCAAAACCATATGATTACACTATTTCGTTTTATGTAACATTACTCATGGTTAATATTATTCTCAACGAACGTTGCAATCTAAATATCGACTACCGACAAACAAAAGGTTGTAAATTGAGCATGTAAAAATTGAAGTGAATTAGTCTCTCCTCTTTGCAGCCAGTCAATATATTGGTGAAAGTGTATACGTTCTTGTGGCTAGTTCTTCGTCCTTCAAATTCAAACAGTTAACCCTATACCAACCTCCGTGGGCACAAAAGGTGAAATACAACTTGCTCCCAGAACACAACGCGGCAATCCACAATGACAAATTCACAGGGCAAGAGCTAAAGGGACGGGGAGAAGAGAGAGAGTCAGCGAGAAGGAGCCTCCAGCATTCCTGAAAGGACAGGACCAGTATCTTGGATGTTCATTGTAAGTTTTGATCAGAAACCATTTGTGGGCTGAGCTGTAAATTATGGATATTGGAGCAAGAAGAGCGAACAGTCTTGTATTTTCTCGTTTGTACATACGTAAATATATTTCATATATATACGAATTCCCAATCCTGAAGAACAACTTTGAGGATTTTGTATTGTAAGCAAGAACAATATATTACAGTAGCTATGCTGCGTTTCGGAGAAAATAGGATTAATATATACGTCACTTTCTCTAGAGTTCTTACGTAACTCAAACAAAAAATACTCCATTGTGTCTTCGAGAATATTTCTAAAACTTAGCATAAACAGAGAGCATAATACAGCAGCATAAACATTCGCGTGTTTTCTTTTGCTTCTCATAATCATCAATTCAATGACGTTTAGGTCGACTAGCAAGGAAATTAAAATGTATATTTTAAGCCACAATCGGCACATTAAATGCAATAGCAAATTGATCAATTACAACAAACCCCCTTAATGTGTAGCAGAGTTTTTAAAAACTAGAGTGAATTCAAGTATATTTTTATTGATAAATAACAACTGGGCTATTTTCAATTCCTGAATGTAACAGAATTTCTGGCAACTATGGATTTATCTGATGTAAATTTACCGAGGAAATAATCAGACTGTTTCCAATATATCTTGGGTAGATTTTTTTTTACTATGAGTGTCATTATTTCACTGTTTCTTGCAGATATACAGCATGTTTATGTATATTCTGCATCAATGTATGGAGGATTGTATGCAGCCTTTAGCCCGGATCAAATATTTCCTTGCCGGGATATTTTGAACGTGCTAGCACGAGCAAAACGGCGCCCATAATTTTTCATTTTTTTTCTCCTCTCCCCAATCTTCATTATTACCGCGCACACGTGGATATATATAGCCTCGTCGATGTATTCGCGAGTTATGATTCCAATGGGGGATCATGAATTTCACTGGCTAGTCACGTGAAAACTTCTACGGATATGCGAATGAAAAATGGAAAAAAAAGAAACACGCATATAAATGTATGTGAAATTTTTAATTTTTTTATTAAATGGAACATGAGCAAATATTATAGGAAAAGTTTGTACCGAACGATGAGCCTGACTATATACACTCTCGCATTTCATTCCCATTTTTATACGACGGATCATGAACAAAAATAATACCAGTAGTCATTTATTTATAATATACGTAATTTTTTTTCCACCATTGGCGTCGCGACGCTGTTGAATCTCTTCATATACGAGGCTACCTTGTCCTACGGACATCTCATATTCATCGATTCTCAACACGTCAGTTCCACATGGATGATAAAGTATATGTGCAAATATGTGTTAACAAAATGGGGAAACTAAATAATAAATATTGAATGTTCTAAAACATTTTTTCCTTGATCATTAACTTAAAAATTGATTGAGCCAAATAATTAGGTTTTACGTCACTCAATTGATGTCTTTGCTATATTGAAATAAATGTTTAAACGTTAAATTAGTTCATTAAACAAGTATACAGAAGTTCGAAGTGCTAATAAAGATGTTTTTACTAAAAAGAATAATTTTTAAAGGTTTTTTTCGAATATTCCACCATTTCTTGGTTACACAAAAACGGTAACATCTGGCGAAGTTGAAAAGATACGAGGGCTTTATCGTGTTCAGGTGTGCTCACATGAGAACGTATGTTTCGTGGTTAGTTCCAATTCGTTTGATCCAACCGCATTTCCGCGAGGACACCCACCCTAATCTCATATACGTAGGAATTACGAATCTGCAGTACGGAACGCGATTGCTGAACATACTTCGGTAAGAGGGTCTGATCATTTTTTTTTCTTTCATAAAATTTTGACGAGAATAGGGTATGGAAATAAAAAGTTGAATAATCCGGGAGAAAATATGGGAAACGCTTCGATTCACCCACGTCGAGATTGCCTTTGCATCGAAAATGGAGTGCAGGGAATTTGGGGTCACCTTTCCACCCCTTTAAAGCTCTTTATCCAGTGAAAACGCGTCACAACGTATTATATAAATATTCCGATAAAATAAATTGAATACAAAATCATTAAATCGAATAAAACAAAAAAGCTGAACATTTTGCATGCTAAATCTCATCGGCTCACGTTTCTATCCATATTACAAATTCTGAACAAACAAGTATTTACTTGCTGCTGATTATTTGAATTATTATCATTTTACGTAAATAGCAGTTAAACCGATGTCAATTTTACCCTCTACAATAACGAGCACCTACCTCTTCATTGAAAACATTGAACTTTCAATTTCCAATTTCCAATGAATATTCAATCATCAAAAGGATAATATCAAATTTTAAATACTAACTTTACGTTTATTTATCACCGTTTTGTTGCGTTGGAGGGAAAGTCTCGATTTAATAAATATTCATCACTCTTGATAAAGATGAATAAATAGTTTAGATTTAAAATGCAACGATAAATAATTCTTTTTGCGTTCTGTTTCATTTCGAGTAAACTTTTTTTTTCAAATGATTACCATAATTATATATCACTTGAGGTATTCCTTTCGCGGAGGGCCATCTGTTTTGGGCGCATAAGCAGGACCCTCCACATTTGTTCATAAATTAGGCTGGATTTTGTTTTAAAAAGTTATAACCAATTATTAGTCCCAACTCTAAACATAAATCTAAACTTTTTGATATTTTTTGGAGAGCTACAAACGTCAACAACCGCACTGTCAAAGAAAGAAGCTGAATTTATTGTATACGATTAAAAAAATTATTGAAATATGAGTGAAAATACGTATAAAGTATGCAGTGACCTTGGTAAAAATGTGAGCCAATTTGTAACGGATAAAAACAAGAATAGCGTTAAAAATATTGTAAAAACCGCCGAAGATAACATAACCTCTTGAACGTCACGGACAGTTTATATCAAACATCTATCATTATTTGGTATATGAATTATTAAATGCACGGAGAGAATTAAAAGTGAAAAATTACCATGGCAGCAATAGACGGGGGACAACCTTGAATGTTCGAAATTGTTACAGTGTAAAGTGTAAATTTTCATGAAAGTAAAATAAAATCTTTTGTATAATACAGGAAATTTTATTTTGTTTCATAAAAATTTACACTTTGCACTGTAAAAATGTCGAACATTCAAGGTTGCCCCCGTTTCTATTGCTGTAACGGTAATATTTCACTTTTAATTATCTCCGTGTAGAAATGTGAGCAGCAAGTCATCTCCATAAAATGTCGTGTAAATTAGATGATTTTCAAAGTTATAATTCTTTTCTAAAGGTTCCGTAACTTGGCTCGATATTTTTCTAGTGGAATGGGATGTATTTTCACTTTTTTGTACAAAAAAATCTGTTAATTGTAAAATATTCGAGTTCGTAAAAGGAATACCTTAATGGATCGTAGATGAAACTTCCTAAACATTACGAAAACGAAAGCGTCAATCAAAATTTTACATCCTCAAAATCGTTATTACGAAAAAAAAAATTCGACATCTTCACTTTTTTTAACTTATTAAAAATTCTATTTCTGGAGAACTTTTATTCGATCAATCATTGCTCCTTCTAGTCCGTTAAAGTTTACATAGGCGACGTAATTAAAATAATGAGATATAGAGTAATGAGAAAGGATCTAGTGGCGATTTCACGGATAAGGCATCCAATCGAGGAGAGAGAAGAGACTTCGATAAAAATTTGATTGATCGAGTATTTCCCAGTGGTACAGTGCGAACAAGGAGAAGAAAGTAACGTTGGAAAGAGAGAAAAGGAGGAAGAGCGAGCAGAGCAGGGAGAAAAGACGCGTTATCGGGCCATTAAGATGTGCAGGGAATTGCTCGTGGACTGGCGTGAAGGAAAGTAGGAAATTGGGAATGATGTATAGAAGAAACGAAGAATATACTCCCTCATATAAATTGGATGTATATATCGTAATGCTGATCGTAAAAATCAAACCATCGAGAACTGAGAGAAACGGTATACTTTCAACTTCACCGATAAAATTAAACGTTGCTGGTGATTTCGCGATCGATTACGATAACCTCTTCTCGCCTTGTCACCATGAAAAATAGAGACAAAAGTGTTCCACGTTCAGAGAATATCACAATTCAGCACGAAATGGAACATTAAGAATTAACGATATACGTTCAATTTTGTAGCATCAATAACGCATGACTTCCCCGATTGTTTTCGAACGAATTGCACCACATATGAGAAATAGCTCGGGCGAGGATGAACTTTGCTAAATATCGACTGAATCGGTAAATCCTTGAAGTTAGGCCAGGACACCTCTTGGTCATTAAAAAGTTCGGTCAACTCGGTAAAAAACGATAAATAAAAAAGCAGGACTGAGAAATTTACTTATTAGATTGTACACTATTACGAGATAAAATTATCGATGACGCATCACAAATTCCAGTACTTGTAAATTATTTTCATAACATGGAGAATACTACAAAAAGTATTATTATTATCGAAAGATATCACAAAAATGGAACTTTCTAGAATTAATGAGTATTTTTTGAAAAAAATAAAGAAAAGATACTCATTTCTTCTAGAAAGCTCCATATTTTTGAAATTTTTTCCTTCAAACATATACAAAAATAATCAAATTTCCATCGTTTCAAAGACTATATGACATCCGCGCGTAGATTTACGCATTTTATTTGATTAACATTGATCACAGCAGCGTGAATTTTTATCAAAGTAAGGTTAGTTCACGACGAATGAAAAAAACAACGAGAAAATGAAAAAAAAATGATATAAATAAATATCAGAACTGTCGATCGTTGCGTGGGCTGTGGTCGAGAGGTACGTGGACAGACAGGAAATGGAGAAAAGCGCGAGATTCGTGATGGGCGTTTGTGATAGTGCTTTCCAACCGTTTGTTGAAAGCCGTAGGCATTGATGTGGTATAATAGTTGTGTATGTATGTGTGTGTGTATTTATAAATGTCTATATACGTATTTTAGTGAACTCTATTGAACACAAAACTTTGTTGGATAATTGACGAAGTGAGATACGTCGGTAGAGATAGAGACCTTCGCAAAAAAGATGGAATTTTTGTACACAGAGCTATACTGAGAAACATTCGAATATACAATAGCGACAAAAATGGATTACTGCATTCGCAATCGGACTTTTTATTGCTCCATCGTTTAAATATTCATTCGAGTTTACTATACTCCATTGAACAAAGTTATTGATCTGGAAAATCAGAGGATCCATCCATTTTGCAGTGTCATTGAATTTCTCATCGGTTTGATGAGGAATTTGCCATTTTTAAAAATTGTCAATGTCGACTTCAATTGTCGTTGATTTTGTTGACTTGTGTTCTGTGTTGAAGCTGTCAGATTTACAGCTATCGCATATTTTGACTTCTATTGACACATGTAGTTAGAAAAATCACGTAGAAAATTAATGTTTTTATTTAATACATTATAGATACACATTAAATCGAAATACAAATAAAGTGATGGAAGAATTGATGAGAAATATGATAAAAATAATATTTTCATTAGAAATAGTTATTCATTTTGGCTGTAAATTTTTTTTTTCCGTTAAGAGTAGTAAATCCCTTTCTTTGAAACGTCGATCGCATAAAACCTCTTGTTTTGCCGATGGATATTAAAAAAAACGTCCACGTTTACAATAGGAAATATAAAGCGCGTAATAGTGCTTTAATAAAAATAATATTACCCACCACGTACGTGAAACATTTTTCTCTTTTAGCGCGCACGTACGCTCTCTTCCCAGGGCAAAACTTTACATTCCAATATTTGTTCCGATCGCTTTATCTTTTCGTGCTTATAAAAATATTGACATTGCGCAGGTGGGTATCGCAGGGAAAGAAAATACACCGCGAGAAAGCGAAAAACCAAGAGAATCAGGGATAAAAAGCAAGATCGTATATTTGTTCGGACGATAGCAGCATTCACCCTCGGAAATCTCGGTGGTCCATTTTCTCCGAGAAGAAGATACTATTCGATATAGAACCGATAGGAAAGGAGACTCGCACGCTATATACTTTTGTCGACATTTTCTTTTATCTTGCTCATATACGTCGCGAAACTACTGAAAAAATCTTACAATTCTTGTACTCGTAAAACAAAACAGTTTTACGTAATCTAACTTTAACGTGTGCGTCATAAAAGATATAAAAACATGAGGAAATTATTAGCATACGTATGATTGTATTGCGTAAATCTGTCAAATTATGGCTCCACCCTAAAATCGGTCGGAAATTTTGTAAATATTTAATTATAATATTTAAAGATATTATTATAAGTAAATTAAATGATTTTAACAGTCATTTTTAATATTTTTATAAACATGCAAACTCTTTACAAACCCCATTTTGGATTGTTTCCGCTTATAATTTTTTTTTTTCATTTACGAGAGTATAATTCATCAAAAATTGAATAAAAAAACAATTGCGTACCGCTTGAAAGTTTTCATGCTTTTATGAAAAAAATGCTCAAATTCCAAAACAAAAATGATAAAGTGTTTTTTTTTCGGCAAAAACATATGACGATTGCGAATTTTTCAGTCAGTAGCTCAACAGGATTTTCATGCTTTTTTCGAGCCACTAAATGCTCGACCTTCTGTAACAATCAAAATGCTCTTTTTTATGCGTGCCTCCTGTTGGTCGACGTGATTTTTAAGTCTCGTATTTCATGGAATATATCATTCTATGCTCTCGCGTATAGCAAGGGACAAACATCAATATCCTTCGTTGTACTCCACACGATTTTCCCCCTACACTTTTGTGCTGGAACGCGAATATCCACATGAAAAAGAGCAAGGAAATTATTTCTGGACGCCTTAAAAAAAAATCTTCAACGATGTATATTGATCATCGTTATCTTGACAGGGAAACAAATTTATCTGCATTCTGATATCAATTTCCTCCTTATTACTAAAGATTTCTTTTTTAATATTTCACAATATTTCCAAATTTCCATTTATTTTCTTCTCGCTCTTCACCATTGAAATGCAAGAATTATTTTCATGATAAAAAAGTGTTCGTATTGAATAACTTAACAGAATTACCAAGAAACCAGAATTGTTTTTCTATGGGATTGCCGGTGTCGATGTTTAAATTGCTATTTTCTCAAAAGACGTAGGATTGTTGGAAAATTGTACGATTTAGACGATTGAATTTCAATTATTCATGCGAAAGAACCCTTGCAAAGAATGAAGTAGAACGAATATTGTATCATCCCCTTCATGCCCTTATAACACTCAATCTAGTGCTCTCTTTTCTGTTTCTAGTGCTCTCTTTCCGGTTAACCTGTTTTCCCTTTGCTTTTCTTCACAACAAGATATCGAAGCTTTCTTATATATAAAACATCGAATCATCATGGTATAAGTAATTCAAAAAATTATAACATTCATAATTTGCTAATTAACAAGTGACCACTCAAAGTAACAAAAGAGATTCTGCACCGAATGTTGATTTTTTAAACAATAGCCTTAGCCTCTCACTAAAAAAACAACCAAGATATTGGTCATAATTCCCGAACAGATTTCAAGATCATTTTTTGACCCATCTTTAATTATTTTTTATAAAAAATCTTAATAAAAAAAGTTTTGAAGTTTTATTCAAAATGGCGGGTGGGAGTAAGATTTTCGAATGATTAAAACTTCGAACAGCTAAAACTGCGAATTTTTAAATTAACGAATAGTAGTATGTAGACAGATTAATTCTACTATAGCCTTCATGCTGGAAATAAATAAATGAGAAATTAAAGAGTTCGAAGTACATTTACATCAAAAACAAAATATAACAGTAGCCCAAATGACGAAGGCTGGAATAGCGATTTTACAAAAGTTTTTACTTTTGCGCATTCGAGTCGTCAAATACTGAAATCGGCAATATTATTAATATTCACAATTTCAAATATATTTTAACGAAAGACAAAATATTAATGTGGTCAAAATAACGAAACACCAGAAAGTCGAACGGTCGAAATAGCGAGAGCCTCTGGGCTGTAAAGTATTGCTTGTCATTCTTCGTGCTTCACAACGTTCGCTATTCTGTACTTCTAATTTTTAGTCATTCGAAAAATTTACTTTCGAATTATTCATACTGTATATTTTGGTCTCTCAATAAATGAATTGCTCTCCATTTCGAATTTAGAAAATATGAACTTCTTACATTAGGACAAACTATATTATCTGCATTTGAAGTATAGACATTCTGAATATATATTTTCGAATAAATGCGCGATCAAAGAAAAAATATTACATCAAATACGCATTCAGCTTAATATACTATCGAAAATATAAACTTCGAATTTCTTATTTTTCGTTAATCGAATGTTATGAATACTAAAATTTCGAAATATTAACCGTTCTACAATTTGGTTATTCTACATATTAACCCCCACCCAAAATGGCACCTAAGAAATCTCATTTTCGCATGGATAAAAGTCGAGGATATGAAAACAATATTCACTATGGCCAATTGATCATAAAGTGTCGATTTTCTAAGGGGGAAAAGAGTTTTTAAAGAGGCAACATTCGTAATTATAAATTGTGACCGAAAAAACAGAGATGAATAAAGAATTAGGAACTTTCTATGTTTATCCAATGTGGAGAAAAACCTCGACCACTTGCTGATGATATTGATGCTGCAAAGCAACCATGTTAATGAGTTTACCGTGACAAAATGGAATGCACGTCGGGCGGTCGCTTTAATTTGCCATTGTCACTATTTTCCAAGTATATTTGCATTCTACGTCCCGTGTACAAACGTCCGAATACTTCTCTATATATATGTCTTTATATGGATATATATATTACGAGAATATACTCAGCACGTAAAATAAGTGGCCATAGTTAACAACTTTGCCACGTTCGTTTTTGTGTGAGATTAATTAATCGTGAAATACACAGAGAATACCGCTCTGTTTGAATCGTTATAAAGGCTTATCTATTCAGTAAAATATACGAAACAGTTTTTTTTCATCATCCCTCTCCTCTTCTTTCTTTCAAATCCATTCTCTTTTTCAGAATTATTAATCCTTCTCCTCCACCCAGGAAATCTGTTTTGAAAGATTTTTTTTGCAAAACGTGAACAACGAAAAAATGAAGAAGAAACATCTCGTTTTATTGGAAATTTGCTGGGATACAATCGACACTTTGTCCTTCCCTAGTTCATTCCGGCTCTATGCATGTGTAATAAATCAAGCGCGGATGCACGATGATTAATTAACCCGGCTTTCGTTGTCTCAGGCTTCTATCCCGAAATGAGCGCGCCGCTTTAGGATTATGGAATTAGGCGCATAAAAAGTTTCCGAGCCGAATTACGAAATATCGTATTTCGGTATTTTTGCCTCACGCCCTCTCCCTCTCTCTCTCTCTCTCTCTCTCTCTCTCTCTCATTCTTCTCTGTGATGTTAAACGCTTTTTTATCTCAGGATACACTTTTTCGCCTTCTCAATTTCATCTTCTCTAGAATCGCCAACAAAGACTCGAAATTCAGCGAGAAAAGTTTCGACGAAAGTGCCGGGTCGAAAATTTTTCTTCTTATCGCGCTCACCATTTTGTTGAAAGAAAACGGGATGAACGGTAGCATGATAAAGAAAATCATGGAAGGTCGATTTTTTGCCATTGCTGCTGTTAATCGGGGAAATAATAATTTTCATAACGATTGATATTTTTCAAAAATACATAATTATTCGTAATAAGACGTAAGTTTTTACGAATTAAGATGTCGATATACGGCAGAACACCCAAAACGAATTTATCGTGATGGAACATCTCCGCAAACTGTGACACAGACCTTAAGTGCCTCGACAAAATGTTTCGTCAACGATATTAATTATAAACTTTGGTATCAAGCTCGTTAAACGAGGGAGGTCCACGTGAGGCTAAATTAATTTCTATTCACCTATCACTTTCGTTGTGTAATATTGTAATTCTTCTTCCTGGACACACGACGACGCGGGTTGAATTTGAATTTACGGGAATCACCGTAAACCAAGCGTTGCATATGAAAACGCTAATCTTGTGCGTATTAACAATTAACTAACGAATTTACACATTTTGATTAACAATAAACTGACAAATTTGGAAATTTAATTGGCGATAACTTGTTAATTAAACGGACCGAAAGCGTTGGCACGTTTCTCATCATTCGTGCATTGTTTATTACACATTGTTAAAAGTACCGTTAAACGAACGTATGGAAAAAAAGATCGATGCACATCATATGAATTTTATAGAGTGAAAAAAATCACAATATCATGGTATTGATCAGGCTCTCCAAGTATTATAATTCACGTCATGTACGATCGAGAATTCGACTACTTCCATTCCTTTGTACAATTAATTAATTATTCACAAAATCATTAGTATATTCCGAAATAATTGTGTCTGTCTATATTTACGTAGCAACATTACGATCACCCCTTTGCAAATTCAACAATTTTCGATACTCTGAAACATACCCACACTATGTTTCTCTTTGTGCGCATGGATTGAGGACTCGACTGAATTACGAGTAAATGCGCATTGATCGAAAACGAATAAAGTGCGACATGCTTAGCGAGAATTGTAGATCCATGGAATATCGATCAATTTTATCGCTTGCCACTGTCTCGTTGTATGACCAACTACTAATCTGTTCTTTATTGAGAATTTGTACCATTGTGCATTTGATTATGATGAGCACTATTCAGTTGAACGATAACTTTGTCGAATATTGAATCATATCTCACATGTATTTTCCCGTCCAACTATCACGCGCTATGCTTTTGATCTCTCGCCGCCCGTTGCATCACGTTAATATGGGATTTGACAGACTAGTGAACGTTTCCCTTGATCTTGCGGTCAATTTTATTCTATCAAAAATTATTAAGATAAAGTTCGGTGAAACGTTATAGCCAATATTCTACGATTATGCCGTTACTGAAGATTAAATTTATTTTGAATTTGAAATTGATTAATTTGAATAATTAATACCAGAAAGCGGTTGTAATATTTTTTTTCCATCGCTCTCGACTATAAATAATTTTTGGTCAAGAGTTAAATCGATCTTGAGGGTTTTTCTTCATATGCTTAGGCATTGAGCCAAAGAACTTTTCAGCCCCCGAATCGTTCAAAAGCCGGATATTAATTTTATTCCGATTATCGATAAAAAGCACCGGCAGCCCCTTGCTAATCGCGCTCTCGTTCCCTCTCTCTCTTCTTCTCTTTGACGACGTTCTTAACGAAACTTTTCCCAAATTATGAATCTCGAACCAAGCTGCCTCCATATACTTTTAATTATATTAATAAAATGCCAAGACATTTTTAGAAAGTCATAAACTTTTCATGGTGCGATTGACGTAGCCTCAATTCGATGCATTATTACTTTTTTGTTAACTTTTAATTTTTCATAGTAGTTTTGAAACAGGAACAGTCAGAAATAAATAGTGAATTACCGGGCTATTTCGTTATGTAAATAAGTGGAGTGAAATTTCCATCAAATATACGAGAGCACAAATTTATCTGAGCATGGAAAAGAGAACATAAAAATGAATGAAAAAATTTGAGAAGCCAGGCTTTTTTGATACTAAAGTTCCAGTACGACGTTAATAAAATTCCATAACGGGTTGATTATTGCCCGGTCCCAACCGTTGTTTCTTTATGTTTACGTTCAATTATGAACCTCATAAGTTTGGCTCTTACGGTTGAACGACGTAGGTTAATTAAGGCAATACTAAATTAAAAGAAAAAAAACTCCAAACTCAAAAGGTCCTCTCAGTTTCTAGTTAAATAAATATTCATTAGCTCCGAAATTGTAGATTGTTCGTTAAACGAATGACTTTTTCATATCTATTGATAAAAATAATAACGCAATTTTAATCAAAAACGTTGTTAACATGACTTTTTACGAATATCTACGGTAATTAATTTAAAAGTTTAAAAAAGCATGCATAACAATGAAAACACATTTAATTCAACTACGATTCAGAATAATTTTGCATAGTACAAACATTTGAATCATAAATCGTGACAAAACGTTCTCTTCTTGATATAACACAGAATCCTTCTCTCAGAACCTTAAATCGGAAACTCTGATTATTAGTAATCAATGGTGCTCACCAATAGGAATAGAGATCGCTATTTTGCTGCACATCTTGACAAGAGTGAGGGAGAAAGAGAGAAGGGGAGAGTGAGAGAAACAGCAAGAGATCCGGGGTAATCAATCGTCGTGCTGCTCCCCAACATTGTTTACATGGCTTCTGTTGCTTGGCAATACTATTCTAGCAGCAATTAATAGTCTCATCTATGAGCAGACTGTACTCTGGTGCTACACAATATGCCAAACTTCCATCAAACAACTTCGACTATTTATCTCCCTACAAAATGACAACTTTGCTGTTTCGTAGTATATTCGGTATTTACGAATACACGAACTCTGGAAATCCTGTAACTTCTAGTTTAAAATGCGTTCATGTAATTCCATTGAAATGGAGTTTCTGATATTTACCGTTATGTAAATAATGCATCGGCGGTTTCATCAATTTCTGTACAAGAATGAATCGCAAAGAGCTTTATTCCCACTGGCTTTTATATTTAAATTTACACAACTTCGAAATCCATTAATGAATTAAACTTGTAAGATTGACTATTGTTTTTTTATATAAAACTCCCACAATGTTACATTCATTGTATTGTTAAATTTGATGGAAGTTATTTTTGAATATGCGTATTGAAACTGCACAATAATTTGTTCATCATTTTTATTGTTGAATGCGAAAAAGTTCTTATGGTCCCTAAATGTATGTTACAGGAATTCAGCACTCATCTGACAGATGGAATAATCAGTGGGACTACGAGATCATTTC
Organism: Rhimphoctona megacephalus; assembly: GCA_963989365.1. NCBI lineage: Eukaryota > Metazoa > Arthropoda > Insecta > Hymenoptera > Ichneumonidae > Rhimphoctona > Rhimphoctona megacephalus. The sequence goes on from OZ022417.1 coordinate 17,910,046, forward strand.
GATTTACACAATGAAAAGTTCTGCGTAATTATAGAGTGCGAACTACTGCGTACTTACAAAGTGCATTATTTTTTTTTAATCTTCTTTAACTGTAGAGTCTTTGATTGTTAATAATTTAATCCGCGAAACATCGATTGACATGTGATTTCCGAAGACTGTGATCGCAGTGGAAAAAAGATGACCGGGATTTTATTCGGTCAGTGACCATAATATTGTCAAGAGAATCGAATTGGAAAGAAAATGACACGATTGGAGAGAAGTTCAGGGAGTAGAATGTTACGACGAATTATAACAAATTTGACGACAACCGCGAGTATAGTGGTTGTGACCGCTGGAGCCGCGAGTATATCGCCAACGGATCCATCGGTCGAAGAGAGATCGAGCCAGCACCCTCTAATCCCGTCACCCTCGCCACCGACTATGCTGGCTCTCGCGATTACCGATAGCGCGACAATTCCGGCTAATCCGTCCATGGCCTTAACCAGTCCCGCGGTTACAACTACGACTAAGCCCGACCAGCACATCTACAATTCCACGGGATGTCTTGTCGAGCAAGATGAGATCGAATACAGTGAGTACGAAGCACAATGAAAAATGAAATAAAATAAGTTTAAAAAAAACAATAGAAAACAATCAAAGAGTTTTTAACTGAAAAGCAAATATTTCATAGAGAACTGTATATTTTCAACAAAAACTGATATTTCAAGAAATAAACTACACATTCTTGCATTTTTAATATTAATATTAATCGATCATTTTAGATGAATTTATAGAATCATATTTAAAATACACATTCAACTATTTTTTTCTAAAGTCATACGACGAAATGTAAAAAAATGTTTACATATTATTTGTACATATTTTCCTAATTATTACATTGAAGGAAAGAATATTCACTCGTATCATTTTTCAACCTCTTTCATGAAAAATGAGAAAAAAAATTGTTGGTGAACGTTAATGTGTGTCCACGAGAAAATCAGAATTTCCTATTTGTCAGAATTTTTGACGTGAGGAAAAAGGGATGGCGAGTTTCGATAGCCGCCAAAATTGATGCACGAACGATCACGTTTCTAATCTCACTTTGTACGCTGCCATGATCGTGCCCTCGTCTTTAAAAGGGCCATTTTCATCGAAGGGTCTGCGCTTATTTCTTCTCGAAAGCAGTCTCTCTTTCGTACCCTTCAAAGATTTCTATGCGATCCTCTTTCGGCTCACGATAAAAAATAGTGGCTGAACCCTTGTTCCAAAAGTTACCCTGCTTTACTGAAAATCGTCGGAAAAACTGCTGAAAACGATTTATGAACGTTTCCAACAATTGTGCTGAAAACACTTCGAAAATATACCAATGAGGTCAATTTACGATTCTTACGACCCTCAAAATTATATGAATGCCTGACGAGGAACGTTTAGTTGTCAATTTGCTTTTCCGTCGAGCATCCTCTACTCCTGAGATCTGTTATTTTAATCTAAAGGCTTAATGCTAAAGGATTACAAAGTTCATGAACCTGAAAAGTTACGGGGTTTGCTCTTTTTGTAATTACATCGCTAAATTTTCAAGTCTGAAAGGTTAATTATAATAATTTAAATACCGGTGAGTTTAACAAACGTTATTAATAATAACGAACATCTGGGGACCCGGTAAAGGTTATTTTACCCTTTGTTACGCAATAGTAAATCTTCCTCGAGTATCTTCATTCTTGTCTGACCACTCGCTGGCTACTCCACTAGCATACTAAAAGCGCACCGCGGCAAGAGAGGCTTGCGGTTCGCTTGGCAGCCGCGTTCGGGTCGATACACGAGGCATACGAATTCTACATCACCGTTTGTGCAGTCCCCGCTGTTAGTAGTATCACTACTACTATGTCTAGTACTGTATCCTCCCGTTGAAAGGACTGCAAGGCCACTCGCACGAAGTTGAGTCGACCCGACTTGCGCCTGGTGGCCTCGCCCGTTTGTCGCCGGCGCGCCCTCTCGTTTTTTTTAATTGATTTTTTAACTTTTACTCTGCGGATTAAATCTGATCTCAAATATTCTGAAAACAGCTGTGAAAACAACGGCCTAAGAAAATGGTTTTTACCACATCTTAACCGCTTGGGAAATAATTTCAGCAGGTTTTCTTAATGCCAACTGTAATATGTTTTTTCTTTAGAAATAATTATTGAAACAAATATATTATGGTGAACGTTTTTTTAATTATTGGACAACGAATTAAATTTACGAATATTCGAATGATTGTAATAATGATTCTGCAAAAATTGTCGAATATCTCGAAACGAATATCATCATATGATAATTGAAAAAAGATTTTCAGTCAAATGATGTTGGTCCCATTATTAAACTTTGGTTGGTAATTGCTGTGTTATTTGAAAACTACTTTTAAGCCGAGTGTAAATTTCCGAGAAGCTTGCCACCTTGTTCGAAAAAGCAGTGATGTGAAAATAATAAATTAATTAAGAGTAAAACGAAAGTTAGACTGTGGTCATCAGAATTTAATACAGACCTAAATGTTTCACATAGAAGACAGCATTTCTTCAGGAGCTCCATTAAAATTTCTCATTGTATTAAATTTATTATAGCGAAATTCCAAAAGTCCACCATTCTTAAGAATTCAGTGAACTATTTTTGATTTGTTGGCTCTATTCAACATGACATAAAAATCAAACAATAGACGAATAGTTACACAGTATACGAGCATATTTTGTAGCCGATAAAAGCATAATGTGAGACAAAAAGGGCTTAAAAGATTACGCGTTTCGTCTCCGATGATCGATCGCATTGTTCTCATGTTTTGTACATGGAAACGTTAACAGGTGCGATAACAAAAAGAAACATAGGATCGAGGCTGAGAGTGAGAAGTTTTACGAGGTACGCCCTACGTGTAAAACTCGTTGATCAGCGATAACTTCACCCTTGAACAACCCGTTCAATGCATAAACGCGAATTACGTCGTAGCGTTTTGCGCTCATTCGTATCTTGAACAAAAGATGGCGCTGCAAATACTCTTTCTTGCCAACTACTTTTCGCTCGGCTGCAAAGATGGACCGAAAGTGTTAAGTTGCGTTCTTCGAACGAAAAGCATATACGTAATGCTGTAACGAGATTTATGATAATGCAATCTATCTTTAGTGCCGAAGCGTGAATCCTAGGAGGAAACCTTCACCCACTATTATCACGCAGCAAAGAAAACTCAAGGACGTATACGAAGCAAGTAAAAGAGTGAGGAAAAGTAAGAGCGAAAACATCAGCTTAAGAAAGATAGTGCTGACAGGAATAAGATCGAAACACTTTCTTAACTAGGCGACAGTAGAAAAAGTTTACCTCATCTGACAGCTACTCTTATGAATGATGATGCAGGAACTTTCACCGTTTTATTACATGGACTAAAAATGCATATATATTAGTCCAATCGGAATAGACGTGACTTCTATCCAAAGATGCCAGCATAATGCCAATTTTTTTGTACGTAATTTGGACCTCCAGGAATGTACCCTAAAAAACTCTACAAAATATTAGTTCTTTTTTGGCCGTCAAAAATTATTGAAAAATATCAGTATTTTGATGTTATTTTTTTTTAAATGGGATTTATGAAAAAATGCTTCCTACAAAAGTTGTGCGCCATAACGTCATCTACAAAATGAGTCCTATACAAAAATCACGTAACATTGTTAGTTTAGCGGTAAATGGTAATTGAACAACGATTTTTTGTTTGTTTATTGTATGTACTATCGGTTATTTATCAACGTACTGTTCTGAAACTCTTACATCACCTAGAAGAATCTAACCCCAAGAGATATATGTAAATTTTATTTTTATATATATAAATTATATCTATAAATAATCTTATATTAAAAAGGTGAGGGTATTATAAGTAAATAGTATTTTGTCCGCAATTTTATTTATTACAATATACATTTGTCCAGTAATTCAGGTAATAATACAGTCTCGCAGTACTAATTACATTTTTTTTTTTTCGTCAGGCTCATAATCTTCATCGTTAGCTGAATCATTCGGGTCTTCGGTTACCGAAAATGTTATATCAGCCGCGTTGTCGACTTCATCCGAAAATCTTAAAAATTCTTCTTCGATTTCTTCGTCGCTTAAAATAATTTCGGGTTCGAGAAGGTTTGAATTTAGCCCGTCCAATACTTTTAGTCCGAACTATACATTTTACTTAGAGTTAATAAAGCAGAAGCGTATAGCTGAAAAATAATTTTTTTTATTCGTAAAGATCGAACGTGAACACGTTTGAAACGTTTTTGCAGTATTCCTCATCTGCAATATATATGCACGTTTTAATGTGAGGTTCAACAACTTTATGATCCTGAAAAAAGAGCAATCAAGATACTCCAATAAAGCCTTAATTGAAGAATTTTATATGTATAAATGTAAGTAAAATGTTTATAACATATTTTTCCGTGTATACGCTTTTCTTAAGCGGAAGAAATGGATTGGAAAGAAACTCAATTTACCCCCGTTGAAATGTCGATAGAGAAGAATCCCGTTGCGTCGAATATTGACATGAAAATTGATGATATAAACCGAACGTCCAAAACAAAATGGTAGGATTCTGATGGAAAATTCCAGCTTTAGGTTTACGAAAGTCCATATAAATTTGGTCTCGTTATCGGAGGCTGTTAACCCATAAAAACAACCTTGCATACAGTTCGCATTTCAGCGACGTGCTACCCTAACCAGAAATCCCACCAAAAGGCAAAGACAAGCTGATGTAACCGGAAATTGATGCGATTCCCTGCCGGAATCGACCCTGGAACGTGGCTAGGATTACCTCCGAAAGGGATTGACCCTGAGAGGCGTTGAGCTACAATGAAGGTTGGTAAAAGGTCATCGATAGGGTGAAACAGAACTTATAGCCACGAGCCCCGATATTTACGAACACAGCAAACCGATAGTCCCTAACAATTCGTGCAATAAAACCCAATCTCACTTGATACGAAATTTTACTTTAGATTCGAAATGTTGGTCTTCTTTTTATCATTATTTAAAGTATATTGATTTTAATATTTGTTTGAAAATTAATAACATCAATAGATTTATCGGAATTCGAAATTGCATAAATTGACCCACAATCTAAAATAATTTAAAAAAAAGGCTTCCTAGTTCTCAATTGAAGGTACACTCAATAATTTTCACGATGAAAACTGTTTATGTTTGTTTAGGACAAATTTCTTTTGTCCCAGGCTAGAAAATCATTTTATTGACGAGAAAAATAGGTGGGGAATAACATTTCATTGGATAGAAAAATTTTCCGTAATATTCTGATTGAAAGACGAGTTGAATATTCAAGAATCACAACGTGAATTGAGATTTGGGCCAAGAGTACGTTCACAACGAATCTTTCTGATCTCGGTTTGAGGTCTTAACGCAGGATATGTTTTTATTTTTCTCGATTGGCACGGCCCTCGCTTCGTGAAAATCTCATTTCTTTCGTTTCTCGAGCTTCTTCGACGTTTCGGATTTTCCAAAGAACGTTTTGTTCCACAAATTGCTACGTTCGAAGAATCGTTCGTTGATCCACTTTCCCAGGACTCTGACGTCCTTCCACGGTCGCAAGCCAACCTATTTTCACAAATAATCATCGACGAGCTTGTCGTTTCCGTTGGGATGTCACTGCACGAAGACGCGTAATTTGTACTCGAATCACTTGATGAACAAGATACCAATCTGTCACATGTTCTCCTGCGTATAACACTCGTCGCGTATGGTGTTTGCCAATGTTTAGGAGGTTCTCTTTTCGATGCGATGGCTTTCCGTCTACAGCCGCATGGCAATGTATATTCAACGAATTTCTCGTTAAATTGCTCGGAACACTTTGACATTATTTGACGGCTGACGTGTTTTCCGGGCTTGCAACAATTTTCAATTTCCTTCGGTTGATTCTCATGATTGCATTTGGCTATCCAACGATCCGCTATTGACTGTAATTTTTTATTATTAATTTAGTATCAGATCACTGAATGTAAGTCAATTTTATACTCAGATAAATTTATTATTATCAATCACTATCTCATTGAGAAAAAGCTAGCAGATCGCCGTAACATGGGGAATAAATTTAAATGATCAAAGATAATTTATTGATGAGCCCAAGTAATTACAGTGCCAGTAATTCATTAAAAAAACATCGAGACTCAATATTGAAATAGAATATCAATTGAAAATTGATATTAATTCAATATTGAGAATATCAATTGATTAATTATCTTTCGTGTAAAGATATTTGATAAATTGTTGAGCATTCATTTTTCTTTTTCATGTCAATCAATAATTGATTCCATTTTAATTGAAGCAAAATAAGTCGTAGGTATGAAGCAATCGAGAATTTAATCTCTTTTAAGATTGAAAAATTCATGGATTCACTTTTGTATCAGGTACATTGCGAGTGATTTATTCTGGATTAAAATAAAGAATATAAGACGAACTTGTAATTCCGAGGTCTCATCGTAATCCAAATAAGGATATAGAAAATCGTGCAACTCGTAAAACCATTTAGTCGTTGGTACGTATCGGCAGCAATTTGATTTCGACTGGAGAACCTTCTTGAGTTCGGTGACATACAATTTTCTAACCTCTCGTAGTTTCATCATGATCTCGACGAAAGTAAGGGCTTTATTGGTTTCTCGATTTGAACACGTCCTCATGTCTCGGTGAATTCTCTCGTAAGCACGACGTTTCCGTTCGACCACAAGATAAAACGGATCGTTTCGCTTCCAGAGACACGGATTCCTCTTGTACAAACAGACAAGCTTACTGATATCGTTTTCCGGCCAAATATCTTGACTCTCAAGGTTTCCGTTAATTATGCTGGTTCTTGGTCTCAACCATTGGCCCATTTCACGAAATTGTACCAAAAATTAGCAGTCCCAATCTCGACGAAATTTGACCATGAATAAATTTGTCCCATCGTCAAAAATATCTCAATTACTTACGAAAATTTTTCCCATTTTTCATGCGATTAAACATTTTCGAAACTTAACCTAAATTGACTTGTAAACTTTTCTATCCTCGTTTGTCAGGAAAAAAGAAGGCAAGCTAGGAGCTTTGCAATTTTAACTTTTGCTCTTCGTATTTAAAGAGATTATACATTTAACCAGCTTAATATTGATGCAAGGAAATCACAGATGCATATGTGCTTTATTAGCTCTTCAGCCGAACTTTTCTGCTCGCCAAAAGTTTCAAGTACCCTCGAGAGTATATATTATGGATTTTGCCTACAACTGTGAAACTTTCAGTCGTTTGGTTCCGAACTCGAGACATTTCAGTGAGACAGTTGTCTCCTTAAGTCAAGATATTTAGGCAAAATTTGAAAATAAGGGTCTGTATTGAAAATGCTCATGTATTTAGGTTCGTAATTCAGGTTATTCTTATAAATCATCGAAAGTCTGCAAAAAAATGTTATTACGCGAACTTCAAAATGTTCTGTCTCTCCACCACCGATCAACTGCTTAATTTTTATTTCATTTTTAATTCAATTAATTCTTACATTAAAAAGTATTATTATATTTAAACAAATCTCAAATCAGTTGTATTTAATTATGTTTTAAATCTCTCGAATCTTAAGATAATCCAAATATTTAGTTATCTCAGCTTAAATTTCGAAACAACTTGTGAATAAGGGAACTAATTTATAACTAAATAATAGTATTCTATGTAACAAGTGCGAAAAACGACGAATTACATCGCACGTGAAGTTGCCGCATGAGCCGAAGGCTTTTGATGCATATTCGCACGATTATGAGTCTTACTTGCAACACGAGCCGAAAACGAGTGTGTTGTACGCCACTTCCTGGCATACAATTATTTTTCGTCGATATATCCTTATTCCTGAAAAAATAAAATAAATATTAATAATTTAATTTATGAAAACATCAATATTTAACAATATTACCCAAACTTGTCTTTAAACTGTGTGGAAGCGCCACTTACCTGTAAAAAAAAGAGAAAGTTATTAGACGATAATGTAAAAATGTATATAAGTTAAATACTTACAGTAGAATAACTGCCTAGGGTCGCCGTACCTGAAAAAAAAATGATTAGTTATTATTATTAAGTAAAATTATATTACGTTTAAATTCTTACCGTACCATACGATCCTATCGATCTCCAAAGATTACCTGTAATATTGAACTTAAAAAAGCCTATTATTATAATAATTAAAGATTAAAATGTACAAATTATAGGCGGAATGTTGCTTCCTAATGAATTTCGATTGATTAGGCTAATTACCAAAAAAACAGGAAATTATTGTGAGTTTCTATATAGCTAACATTCGATAACAATGGAAAACTAGCCTATTTGTACATTAAAAACTTGTAATTTTTAGTAATTAATAAATAATTATAATTATTTATTATTTACGGGATTGATAATTATCAATCCCGTACTCCTATCCGAATCCTCTCCTCCTCTTCTCCTCTCCGAATCTTTTACGCTAGTAAAGCGAGGATAAGGAGTATAGCAGGGTACTTGCTCTGGTTTTTTTAAGCCGCACAGGCCGACTGACCTTACGAGCATACTTCCCAAATCCCGTTCATTTTGCAGATACACAATAAATAAATTTTCCTGACCACTTGGTTTTTTTACTTTTCATTTTCTTTTGATTTGGTTTTATCCTCGATAACTCTCGAGCGTGTTATTTCATTGTATTCACCGCGTTATATCCCCGCTTGGGATATAGTTAGTATATTATTATTATTATTATTTCTTTTTTTTAGGCTAGGTGCCTGTAGATTATCGTCAATTAGTTCCTTAAGCGTTTTATGCACCCCGTGCTGAATATCGTTGTAATCAGTTGCATTAAATGAAAATCGTTATTGTTTTTTCATTATCTACAGGGTGTCCCATGGGAATATGTGAAAACCAAACGAATGATCCCCACCTTTTCGACCCTCACAGGGGCCCTACGTTTTACCAGTATATACCTGAGGTTTGTCAGTTTTATTCTAGCTGCGGTAGAAAGCGGACGGCGTTAGTGAAAATGAGTGAGCTTACCATCGAAGAAAAGGTTTTTCTCATTGAGTGCTTCTACACAAGAAGAAAAATTTACAGTGAAGCATTTAGAGGATTCCGTACTAAGTTCGGAACTAAAAGAGTTTCGAACGAAACTACTCTTAGAAGATAAGAATCAATTTTTTTTTATATTGATTTTTCTATAACGTTCCATAAATAATCTTTTTCTCGAAGTTTCCGCGAATTCTCACGGCAATATTGTTCTTTTTTACAGAGTAATTGATAATTTTATACAATACGAAACTCTGCAGGACCGTAGGAAAGATTTACCAGGCCCTTCAGTCTCGGTAACTACGGAGGAGACGATCAATGAAGTTGAAAAATATTTTAAAGAAAATCCCCATTCTTCGATTCGCAAGGCCGAAAAAGCTTTGAAACTGAGTAAATCAACTGTGCATAGGATTCTACGCTATTTTCTAAAAATGCACCCTTACAAAATAACCACGCATCAGTTGTTAACTGAAGATGCAAAAGAAAAAAGAAAAGAGTTCTGCAACACGATTACGCAAATGTTCGAAAATGAAGAATTGAGTGAAAAAGCAATCATTTTTTCTGACGAAGCGCATTTCTGGATGAATGGTTACGACAACAAACAAAATTATCGCTTTTGGGGCTCGCAAAATTCTACAGTTGTAATGGCAATGTCTCTTCATCTCCGGAAAGTGACCGTGTGGGCAGCCATGTCAATAAAAGATATCTACCTGTATTTCTTTGAATCTACTGTCACCGGAGAGACATACAAAGGAATATTAGAGACTAAATTCTTTCCTTATGCGAAGAAGAGAGGTCTCATTAAATCTTTTTTACCTCACATTCTTCACTGTATTTTTAAATTAATAGTTTGTACTAAATAGTTCTTTGTTATATATAATAAAATAGACGTGAAATGAAAATGACGACTTTCCTTTATTAAAAAACATTTAAATTTTCCCAGTCCTTTCATTACTTAAAAAATAGTGACTCATTAGTTTTCACACATTCCTATGGGACACCCTGTATATATATGTGTACAGTCGACTTTCCCATGTGTCAACTCGACGGGACCAAACCAGATCCCTTCTGTCAACTACTCCTCCATCCCCACTCTTAGTACCGCTAATACGGGGGGAATATCGCATGGAAAGAGAGGGAATGCAAAACGAGCGAGAGAGTAAATATTTGACGTTTCGGAGTGGGAGTCGGGGAAGTTGACTCGTGAGAATGGACGGAGAAACATGAGGGAATGGTTGACATATGGGAACGTGACACAACGAAGAGTCGACTGTATCTATGTTTAATCTACCCATACACTCTGACTTGATTCTCCGATACAAATCCTCATGACTAAGGAAGGGAAAAAATTAAGACGTCTGGACCGTCGGGCTCAACAACACAATCGACACCTATCCACTTATATGGTAGTACAGTAGACGTAGCGGAGTAATCTTGACGGAACGCGTTACAGGCGTTAAGACCCTCGTATGGACACCCACAAAGGTAAAGGTGCGTTGGATTGTCCCGGTATCAGTTCCCTCGTTACCAAGCCCGCCTCCTCTTGACTCTCCTGCTGCGTCTCCGAAACACGACGAGGGTAACCACGTACCGGAAGTCGCAGCAGCATTCGTACCAAAAAATTTTCTAGGTGAAGAGTCCCCTGGTCCATCCGCTTTGGTTCCAATCGACGAATCCATGCCATCAGAACTGTCTCATGCTGTTGGTGTTTCCAAGACTCCTCCGGTCGAACCTACAAAGTTATTTATCGTTTATACGCTCAACCCGCCTACTTCACCATACTCAGACTGCGTTGATTCTGTCCGCCTTGATGAAGTACCACTGCCGGCGATCGAAACTATCTCCGAAGTAGTCACCTCAAAACCCCTCGTCTCCGTTGATGTAAACAGCCGTATACTACCAGCTAGGTCTCGAACTATAGTCATACCCCTAAAAGAAACCACAGCAAACGAAATTATCTGCAAACGGGTAATCACACGCCCCACAAAACCGGTCACAGGGGTACACGTATCGAAAATTATCGAGATTCCTACGCCGGCATGAGATCCCGAAAACATCGCTCCCAAGGAGACACCGGTGAAGATCCTTCAGTGACTTCCGGTCAATCGCAAACGTCGTTGGGGTGACTCAAGCGTAGTTAGCTCTATACCCAAGGAAATGAGTGAATAAGCCTAATAAACAAAAAAAGGAAGGGAAAAAACGCTTCAATACTTACTCAGATGGTGTACGACGAATTCATGAACTGCCTGGGTAACAACGAGGGTTATTTTCAAGCAGTTCCTCACTCGAATCATACCTACCTTTGTTGCCCCGAATTGTTGAAGTTCTCTTGTTTTATTCTTATTTGGAAGATAATCGAGTGGTTTAACAAGTACGAGTTGCGTGCGTGCAAACACACGGGTACGAGTTTTTAATGCGTTCATTTTTCATGAATTTTCTTCAGTAAAATGTAAGGCAGGGTAGCATTTACAGTAAAAACGAACTTCAGGTTGTAGAAAAATTAACCGGCATAACAACCGCAGCCGTATGTGACCGAATGTTGAACACGTCGATAATTCGATGATTACAGATTTGGTGACAGAGATTCTCAATCAAATTGAATTACCTGAATACGAGACTTGTTTTTAATAGAGCGAGTGGGGTTGTTCGTTCCAAAATGATTATTTCAGAAAGCCTTCTCGTATTTTCTTTGAATAAAGAATTTAAACTTAGTAATAAATTAAAGAAGTTAGCTTGCTTTGATAAAAACTAATAAATATCAATGAATAAACGTAGAAAATAAAATGAAATAATAATTAACAACAACAACAACAATAATTGTTGACACAACAACAACAACAATGAAGAATAACAATAATAAATTATTATAATTTACAATTGAATTTATTTGATAACAATAATTAATAATTAGTTATTATAAATATTTTATTTATTTATTAATGAATTTTTTTTTGTTTCTGCGCATACCTTTTCGTGTTATCGTATTTATTATATTTTATTATTTGCTATTTAAATAACGGGGGGACACTATTGTAAAAGCCTGACAAGGGCATTCAGGAAGCAATAAACATATATATATGCTTGGCTTCAAAGGCGATATTTGTACAAGATCTCATTAATTATAATTTTTGTTTATACATTTTCTGCATTATTAAATCCTCAATATTATTCTGATGGATTGTACAATTCACTTAGGAAAATCGCAAATCATGTTTTTAAGCAGAAACAGCAATACTTATCTGTTCTTAAAAAATAACAATTTATAACGCTACTAGTATATAAATTGTGTCACGATTTCACTCTATTATTTTCAAGAACAGCTAAGAATGGCGGTTCCTGCTTAAAAATATGTTTTGTGATTTTCCTAAGTGAATTGTACAATCTATCAGAATAATATTGAGACCTTAATAATGCGGAAAATATAAAGACAAAAATTATAATTATAACAATGGCCAATATTTTTTTGTTGATCATAATAGTAACAACAACAACGACGGTTCAGAACTCATTATAATTTTGAAACCAATGATCATCTGTGTTATAATTTATAATTACATTATTGCATGATGAAATGTTTTCAATGAAACAATTTCAAATGTTTCAATTATGTAGTCCTATATGATTTAAATGATTTTGAAAATATGAATTAACCCTTAATTGAACCTGAAAAAACTCCATTTCTACATAATATAATGAGGTCTATATATATAGACCTCATCATATTATGGACTAGCTATCACCCTGATTCGGTAGACGAAATGAAAAAGGCTGTGTGGGCAACTTTCCATCATAAATGTTCCACGGATGACAAACCTCGACATGAAAATTGCCCGCCAGGAGAAAACAGTTGGTGCAAGTGGCGCATCGCGGAAGCTACTGGTCAATTCGCTGATTTCCGCCACGAATCTGCCCTTCATGAAAAAGTTCAAAAAGCTATTCGACCAGTGTACGTGGCTCTTTCCAGTGAAGATTTGTTGCAACGATGCACCGGTGGAAGCACACAAAATGGCAATGAGTGCTTCAACGCGTGCGTATGGAAACTGGCTCCCAAACACCTTCATTGCAATGTGAAGACGATCGAAGTAGCCGCATATACAGAGTGATTCAGAATAGCATATAAACTCGTGACTGGCGTGTTCGGGACGTGATTTTAAGCAAAACTGCAAAGACTTTTTTTCTGTGCAATAGTTTTTAAATGGCAAGCAATAGAATTTCGGTTTTCTCAGCCAATCCGGAGGCCACTTGCCGCCATGATGGACGATGCCTCAGTGTCGTAGAATTTGTTGGCCAAAAGGATTGAAGCAGGCATTGAACGGACCGTACCAGCGTCATTTGTTTTAGATTCGACATCGCGCGAAGCCTATATTCGCGCGAAAGACTGCTTCGTTCCGAGTGACAAGTGGCCCGCGGTCTTACATACAGGTCTGGAAACTTCTTCTTCTTCTTCTTCTTCAATTTGACTAATCCCTCGACTTTCGTCAGTGAGACTAGTCTGGCCACTGGTTTCCCGTGTCGGCCAAGGGTCGAATTTCAAAAGGTTGGTGTGCTTCCCTTTTTTTTATATTTTGTTTCTTGAACTTTTTTGTTTGTTTGTTTGTTTGAGAAAAGATTTATTTATGATACCCTTTCCCATTCATAGTAAAATGATTTTAAAGCACGGTTATATGTAAAATTTGTAAAAGCGATGGTCATGGGTCTGCAATGGGGTGAACATGATTTTGAAGGATACCATCGTATTTGCAAGAAAAAATGGCGTAAAATTAAAAAAAAAAAATTGTTCTACGACAATTTTTAAGTAAGTTATCAAATTTGTTAACTAAGCCGCTCGCGCGAGGCTGCAGAGCGAGAGGGGGTACTCCCACCACGCCGCCCGGCCGAGCGGCCGACGTCGCGCGCTCAGCCGCGCGCCGTCGATCGGAATACGTTGATAACTGTGATAGCATAATTCCTCCTAAAGGTCAGTATTTTATTGAACCCCGTAGCCGGAAGCGTAGGGAAGGCTAACGAATTTGAATTTTGCAAAAATCTTAATTACAACAATAGAAAATTGAAAAAACGTAAAAATATCCATATCTCGGGCTGTAATCAAGATATTGCAACTTTTTTTTTTAAATTGTTCGTTTTTCAAAAACGCATTAGGTGGTCCAAGAACTTTCCGGATATCTTTGTAACTTTGGTCAGAATCGCTATTTGTTTATAAGCAAAAATCGAAAATCGGCAAAAAACAGTATTTATTTTCAACGAAAACAATTTTTTTTTCCATATCGCTTGTGCACGATGACGCAAAGCTCCTCGATTTTTTTCTACGCTGTGGGCCTTCATCGGGAAATTCTATTGAATGCCAAAATTTTTTCGATGATCGCAGATTGTTGCTAAACTATATCTCGCAGATCGATAAATCTTGCACGATTCTCTTGGGGTTCGGCTCCCCTACATCATGTATGAACTTCAAACCGATATGTTGATAAACAATCGATTGCGGTTGCAAACATTAAATTAACAATTTTCTTTTTATTTGCAATTAACCGCTTAATTAACCATGCTAGCTCATTTTTATATAGGACCTTTTTTATAGAGGATGTTATGATGAACAACTTTTGTTTGAAACTTTTTTCGATAGGACGCGTTCCAAAAAAAATAACTAAAAAAAATCGATTTTTTAATTTTCAATAATTTTTTATTGCTAAAACGCAACTCAGATTTTTACGAAAACTCAGGGCTATATTTCTATAGGTCCAAACAACCTATAAAAAAATTGGACTGAGGCTGGGTCTCTTGAATAAAACTTCGTAAAATATGGCCTAAGGTGACTGGACTAATAAAATGTGAACCGATCGCTTAAAAAATGTCTTTAATAACCTGCGATTCATTTTGTTGTTTTTTACGAGTAAATAAAAGTGATACTTCCTCCAAGAAACATTTGAGTTGTGTTTTATTCGATATTTGCTTCGGCTTTGAAATATTAAGATATGAAAATACCGTAACTTCACCCCTTGCAGTTTGTGAAAAAAATGTTAAAATTGGTTTGCTATCATTGTTTTCTTATGGTTTCATATTTTGAGCCTTGGATCATTCGGTTAGTCAGGATTCGTACTATTGTTTAAAAAAAAAACCCTCAAAAATATTGATTCTACACAGAGTTATGAGTTCGCAAAGTGGCCGAGGATAAATTGTCTCCATGTAGGAACGATGGGGTAGAAAAAAGTCATGTGGGAACCTATGGTAAAATTCTTTTTGAATAAACGACACATACCTACAACCGAGGATACAATTCGTTAATGGTTGGCATTCTTTTGTTACTTTTTTATGCATGCAAATGATAAAACAGGTGATGAAATTTAACAACCGTCACGTCCTAATTATATTCGTGGAACAATATTCATATACCCATTGAAAAAAGAGATTATTTAGAAAAATAGCAGAAAATGCAAATGCACGAGATAGACATGATCGTGCATTATTGAAAAAGAAAAGAATTATGCATACGAATGATAAGGCAGGTGGCAGAATTTAACAACCGTCACGTACTAATCGATAATCGGTAAGAAACGGTCACGTTCCTGTAACAATATCATCGATAACTAATCTGAAGTCGTGGTAACAACTCGAGACAAGTACATGTTTAAAGGGATTTCGCTCCAAGACTTTGTACCCAAAGTTTCCAACTGTTTTCGAAAACTTTCAAAAATTGTTTCCGTAATATTTAATTAAGGCGGTCCTCTAGTTTCTCGGCTGTTTTTTTACGGCTTTTTCAATAATTTTTTACGGGCAGAGCATCGAAATAATCAAACTCATTGTTTTTGCATAATCTTTTTAAGATTTAAATAAGCTTTACAAATTTTTTGAAGTCAAAATATATAATAGAATAAAAGTTATAGTGGCCGACAGGAAGACATCAAGTAAAAGAGGTGCTTGACGGTGACCAAGATTGCGGCTGTTCTGCTTATCTGAAATCAAAAAATCAAACGGCATTTTAATCTTCATATTTAAGACTAGCGATTGAACTAGAGTGAATTCTAAATTACAAAAATTGACTTTTTTATACACTTTTGAAAATTACATTCTATTTTTTACTCATTTTTTCTTAAGTTTTTCGCTCGTACAAAAAAAAACTATCGAAGCAATCATGATAATCCTAGTTCAATCGCTGGCTTATAATATATTAAAGATGCTGTATAAATTTGAACAAGATCGGTGCAGTAGTTTCTGAAATATCGTGGTCACCGTTTCGAAAAATGGTGTTTCGAGAAAAACGCGTTTGAAAGTTCGCGCATGTGATTTATACTAAAAATTTCATCTCACCGTCAATCTGCTATGACTGGACCATACAATAGGCCTTCCTCTTCTTCTTGGAAGTCACGCAGAGCTGCTCCGTCTTCCCTTTTCGCGATTCGAGCCTGTTTTACAACATCACTCGTGCGCCTTTCTGAACGGTCGATCCGAGAGCTATCACGCTGTTGAACATATCCTTTAGCTTGTGGGCTGATTTTCACTCCCATGCTTTCCAAGGTCTTCAGGATAGATTTGAATCCTTCGTTGAAGATTATGACAGCGAGAAACGTGGCGATTTCAACCACTTTTGACCCAGAATGGAGGTGCTTCGGAGTAAAAGTCCAGATTAACGAATTGAGCGACTCGTTATTATTTTGAGTTTCCGCTCCCAGGCATCTGCTTAACAATTCTTCTTTGGATAAATCCTCATAAACTGGCTTTATAACTTTTTGAACTGCTTCAGAAAGAGGCGGTTTATTGTGTTTGAATTGCTCAGCCTCTCCGAGAAACTCAGCTCTGCGCCATTTGCACCAACTAGATTCGCCTGCAGGACAATTTTGATGCTGTGGATTGCTATCTGTGGAAATCTTGTCAAAGAATGTTGCCCAAATTTCCTTTCTCATTTCCTCGATAGAATCTGGATGTCTCCGAATAGCTAATGCATAATACGTTGTCATCTCACCAATCAATTTATCAGTGAGTTTTCCTGCACCTTTCCCACCAATGTCTTTATGAGATTTTTTTGCATTTCGGAGCCGAGTCCCCATCCTCTTTTCAACGTGTCCAACACACTCTTTTTTTACAACAACAACATCTTCTCCATATGGTTCTGCCTTCAAAATACCATTGAGAATGTCTTGCTGTCACCATCTCCTATGTATGTCGTATATCGAACTTGATGTTTATCTACTGAACGAGAAAACATTTTCACAACTGCATCTATTTCCATCTTCCCAGAACTTCCAGTATGATTTCGAGTATAATTTTCTTCATGATCAGCAAGCCATCCTGCATATCCAACTGGATCACTATTTTTTTTATTTTTCCACAAATTGCATCCAGCACAAAAACTACTCATTACACACGCATCAACCACTTTACCGGTGTACTTGGTAATTAAAGTTGAAACTCCGAATAAAGATGAAAATCCTCTTTTTTCCATGTGCCATCTCCAGATATGGTGAATTCATTTTCTGCTTTTCCTTGTTTTTGAAGGACTTCCTTTTCTTGATTAACCGCAATCGACAACACTGTATCAAAAACGGCCGAAGAAGCTGAGTGAATATTTTCTAATATGGAATAGTACGTGTTCAAAGCAAAACCTTGTCCCATATCCATCAGTCCACAGAAAATTCTATAGCCTTCATAACCGACTCCCAATAAACGCATCACGAAAACTAAGCGACGATTTATTTCGTAGGCTTTACCGATTTTTGGGCATGAATCTATTTCTTTTTCTTTCTCACACTTGCACGCCATAGAAATTTTAAAGCCCAATCCTCGTATATCACGTTGATGAAAAGTCACCGTACTTTTGCACTCTTTACAAATAACAGCCGAAGAAATGGTTGAAAATACACTCACAAAATTCAAAATACAATACAAAACAGTCTGTTCAACGTTCACTTCAAAATTTTTATTTTGACGAAGTTTCTTCGCTGATGCCGATGTAAACGACTTGTCTTGTTCAAAAGTGTGTCGGTTGCCTGCGAATTTTCGCTTTTTAGGTCGATCGTAACGGGCCGGGGCGTCTCTACTTCCTTTCTTTAACATTTTGAAAATTATTTTCAAAAAATCAGCTACGTGCGACTCGCAAGAGAAAATATAGTACGCTTCGCAACTGCCACAGCAAAACTGAACTAACCGACGCTTCACGGCGTCTTAGTCAATATTCGAAAGCGTCTGTCAAGGGTCTCGGCTCCCCTTTACTCGGGCCTAATTCACAAAAGGTTCAGGTAGCAGTTAGATTTAGGGATATCAATACAATGGTCAGCGCCGCTCGGCTTTCGGAGCAGCCCGGAGCGCGCTCCGTATACCTGCTCCGTTCCAGGGCCGTAACTTGTGAACCATTTCGAATATCGAAAAATCCTTTGGCACACATTTTCTACACATGTTGTAGATGTGATTTATGAAAAAAAAAAAATCGATTTTTTCGACCCGAGAAACTAGAGGACCCCCTTAATCGCAGTTTTTTTGGACGACATTGTGAATTGACGTATTTTTTATTTTTTTCTCTCTTTCGAACGGACTAATTAGAACTCTGTAGCTTAACGCGTATTGAAAATATTTATATTTTTTATTTTTTCGTTGCATCAAAAAATTGTGGTTTTTTTCGCACACATTTTTGATGCTCATATGTTTTTTTCACAGTCGCTGTCTGTCTAGTGATACTAATAAGGGACTCCGCACACTGCGCGCGATTAGCGATGAGCGACGAGCGATTGCCAATGGGTATGTTCGGCTTGCACGCTTTCAGCGCTGTAAACGCTCAAAGGGTGTGTTGGACTTGCACGCTGTACCGTGCTTCGGTATTACTATAACGTGCGCTTTCAGCGCTTACAGCGTGCAAGTCGAACGCACTTTGAGCGCTTACAGCGCTGAAAGCGTGCAAGCCAAACGTACCCAATAAGAGTTTCTTTTCTCAACGTCGTACGGAAAAGCAGCGCTCTCATTGGCAATCGCTCGTCGTTCATCGCTAATCGCGCGCAATGTGCAAAGTCCTTAATACTGGTAAAAATTCTAATGATATTTGAGATCGTTCGTGAATGTGACAGCTACCCATAATATTTCTGAACATCTTTGACTTTTCGTTTATAAAGAAACATCAGTAGTGAGGTTATAAAGATCATGAATGTGACAGCTAAACAATATTGTTTTCGCATTTTATAAAGCGGTTATAAAGGTCGCGGATGTGACAGTTGACCAATTTTTTCTCGTCAGTTATGACTATTGGTCTTATAGAGCGGTTATAAAGATCATGGAAATGACAGCTGACCAATATTTTTTTCGAATCAGTTGTGACTTTTTGTTAGAGGGACAGTCGTGACTTTTGGCTAGTAGATTACAGTAATAGTACGATAATGAAATGTAATTTATATTAATAGTGATTAACCTCATCACGTCAGTTTTGATATTTAGTTAGAGCGATAGTTCGACAGTCAAGGGTCCTTTGATTGGGATATACTTTTTTTTTACCGACCGAACGGTAAAAACTCTGTAAACCGTTTTGTCTTACTTTGGACTATATTTTTAAATGGTCGCCTACATGGATTATATTTCGAGTAAAAAACAA
The DNA here is from genome assembly GCA_963989365.1 of Rhimphoctona megacephalus. Taxonomy (NCBI): domain Eukaryota; kingdom Metazoa; phylum Arthropoda; class Insecta; order Hymenoptera; family Ichneumonidae; genus Rhimphoctona; species Rhimphoctona megacephalus. The sequence goes on from OZ022417.1 coordinate 17,929,625, forward strand.
AAACCACTCGATGGTGTTTTATATTTTTCTAAATACAGTGGCGTGAAAAAGTTTCGGGCCACCCTATTTTTTATGCACATTGAATAAAAATATGGTGGTGGGAGAAAAACAAACGTGTAATGATAACACGTAGTCAATTATATTTAGAAACAATAGGTTGTATACATTGATATCGATCTTAAATCATTAATTTTTCAAATGGCTGTGCAAAAGTATTGGGCCGCGTACTTTTGGGTATGAAAAAAATAACAAAAAACTTGAAAAATAAGGAAGCATGGCTTGGTCTTCTCCACTCGACTCAATACTTTGTTGCCATGCCCTTAGCAGCGATGACTGCAACGCATCGACGAGGCATAGACCCAATTAGTTGTTTGATTCGTTCTTGTGGCAATTTTTCCCATTCACTTCGCAAATGGTTCCACAATTCCGTTTTGTTGGAGTAATTTCTCGTTCCAACACGATGCTTGAGGTCTTGCCACAGGTGTTCAATAGGATTTAAATCCAGTGACTGCGATGGCCAATCAAGAAGGCGGACTTTCCGGCTTTGAAGAAAATTTTTAACAAGACACGAAGCGTGTTTCGGATCATTATCGTGTTGAAAAACCCAACCACGCGGCAAATTTTTCTTTGCAAATGGGAGCATATGATCTTGTAGTATGTCCCTGTACATTACAGCGTTCATATTGTCATGAATTTCCACCAGCGGACCAACGCCATCATCAGAAAATGCTCCCCAAACTTTAATGTTTCCGCCACCGTGTTTTACGGTAGGAATTTGGTACCTTACACTATATCTGGTACCTGCTGGATGTCTTACGTACTTCCGACCATCACTTGCGAATAATTGAAATTTCGATTCATCGGAAAAAAGTACTTTCCGCCAATCTGATACCGTCCAGCGCTGATATTTTTTCGCAAAGTCTAATCTAGCCTTCTTATTCTTTTTGCTAATCAATGGTTTTTTTACACCAACACATCCAATCAGCCCCACAGCTTTCAAACGTCGAGATACCGTACTCCGCTACTAACATCAGCTAGATTTTCACTTCGCAATTCCCGGGGAACATCTGCAGCACTTTTTTGTGGATCTACAATGCACTTCCTTTTTATAATTTTGCCGACGCGATTCAAAATTTTTCGCGGTCTACCGCTCCGATTTTTATCACACAGTGAGTTTGTTAATTTATATTTAGGGGGCGTCCATTAATCACGTGATGCATTTTTGACCCCTCCCTCCCCCCCCCCCCCCCCCACGTGATTCTAAGTGAGTTTCGGCCGACCCTCCCCCCCCTCCCTAATGTATCACGTAATTCATTAGTTGTCTTAATACTAAGCGAATCGAAATTTATAATTTTCTGAATAATTCTCGATTATTATAATTTTAGTACACAGAATTTTTAATTGCAAATCTGAAAATTTTTGACGACTATTTATTAGTGATCATTTCGTTGACAATAAGTAGTTAAAACGATTTTTTGTTTGCATAATTACGCTCGCCCTTGATTATAAACCATTAAATATTTAACTTTAAATTAATATTTATTTCATGAATAAATATAAACTACATGTCGTTAGATTTAAACAAATCGAAAAACTACAAACAAGGCTTCCCAAATAAAATGTTTAACTGAAATTTGAAACGTTAAAAAGAGTGTCTTCGATCAAATATCAGTCATCAGCCCAAGGTATACAGCCCAGTCTGAATGTACGTTTAAAACGAAAGTAAGTCGATACCATAATTTCCTTTTTTTAAACTTTAAGAAGGATCATTGTCAGTATAAATTCAGAATTTCGACCAGATTTTGCTGTGGCAAGACCGCTATCTCAATTTCAGGGGGGAATTTGTTTTTGTTAAATAACTCGCTCATTTTCAACTTTTGACTAAAAATAAACATTAATAAATTTGTAAGAAATTCAATTCTTTGCAGGAAATACAATTCTCTTCAACTTTCATTCTTACCTTTTTTCTTGTAGGATCAATATTTAAGGTCACACGCCAACGGAAAAGGAAAAGAATGGTAAAAAATTATTTCACGAACCATTCCACAATTGCATGTTTTTTTATAACATAAAACTCATCATCTTCATTCAAAACAGAATCCTTCTCCGCACCTCCACAGGGGTAGAATTTCACGTTTTTTTTTACTTGGCCCTGTAGGCCTAAACCACGCATTATTATTTGAAAGTTTGTTTCGTTTCTTTGGCGTTTTCTTTCTTATAAGTTTTTGGGATCGGAAAAAATTACGTAGATCCGATTTTAATATCTCGCATAAAATAAAAAAAAACGTAATTCGGATTTCAAAATCTTATAACAAAAGAAATGAAAAATACGTCATTGGAATTATTAATACTTGCAAGAACAAAATGGAATTCCGATTTCAAAAACTTAAGATAAGATAACTAATAATAAGAAAACATAAAAAAAGGCATAAACTTGCGAGTAATAATGCGTGGATTAGACCTACAGGGGAAACCACGTCGAAAAGACGTGCTTGAAACTCTACCCGTGCAATGATGCGGAAAAGGATTTTATTTTGAATAAAGATATTCCGAGTTTTGTGTTATAGAAAGACATGTAGTCGTCGAATGGTTCATGGAATAATGTTTTCACACCACTCATTACCGTATGCGTAGAACCTAAAACATTGATCCTAGGAGGAAAAAAGTGAGGACAAAATGGTAGAGAATTGTATTCCCTACAAGGTTGTTTTTTCGTTCATTTATGCGCTGATGTTTAAAATAAACGAGATAATACAATAATTTAATTTCGCCCCTTTTTTCAGATTTATAATATGTTAAAGAAAATGGATCGTAGACCAAAAATTATTATGACCAAGGTTATAAAAAATTCAATTTCCAATAGGGTAGTCGGAACTATTTTTTAGTCAAAAATTCGGAATGGAGTTATTTAACAAAAACAGCGGTCGACGCCAGTATAAAAATTAGATTACGAAACTAGATTAGAAAAAAGAAATTGTGGTATCTATTCTTCTCCATTTCAGAGCTTCTTTTTGTACGTAGTGACTGGGCTAAATGTCATCAAAAAAATACAAATTCATCGGAATCAACATAAAAAAAGTTTCGCGTAAAAAATATACATGATACTTGTAATACCCCTACCCTCCCCGTCGTGATATACCATGATGTTTTAATAGATCCCCCCCCCCACCCCCTTCGGGCCTTACGTGATTAATGGACGCCCCCTTAGTAATAATACGATTAACGGTACTCTTGCCAATAGATAGTCTCCGCAACATCGCGAGAATTTTTTCCTTCTGACGAAAGTTTTAACACGATTTCACGAAGCTGAATATTCGTGTGTTTCGGCATTGTAGCAGAAAGGAGACTGATTTTCCATTGTAGGACATGTTTTGAAACTAATGAGGAAAAAAATGTAAACAAACCGTGCGTACGAAACCGCGACGATATAGTTGTTACCTTCATTCTAACTCTCTTGAATATTTGAACAATGAACGAGTGGAGAAATAAAATATTTTATCAATTAACTGGAAAAATAGGATGGCCCGAAACTTTTGCACGCTACGGTATATGTTCTTTAGAAGTAAAATTAAAAACATGAAAATAGCTATATCTCGCGCACTCATGGCAGCTCAGTCGGTATTTTACATGGCTTTAAGCAAAAATAATTTTTATTGGAAAAAAAATTGACTTAAGGGTATGAGTCAATCGGTATTTCGTCACCGTGAGTGCAAGAGAGATAGTTGCAAATTTCGAAAGAGAAATTCTTCGACACGGTTTGACCGATTACAAAAAGGCCCTGTCAGCCCATTTTTGCTATCGTCCTGCATGGGCTGACAGAGCTTTTTTGTAATCGGTCAAACCGTATCGAAGAATTTTAATTTAGAAAATTCGAGGTGAGGTTAGGTGATTGACCCATCCCCTTAAAGTAGTTAGCTCATTTTTTATTGCTGAATGTATACAATAGGCCTTTTCATCAGCAAAACCGCCCGTCTTTTTTTTCGGACAGCTCACGTGTATAACTCATGCGCTGTACTACTCGTGAAAAGGCCTATGTACTATGCATAATTAATAAAAGTTGTCATAACCTGGCTATGTGCTTCGGTCGAAACTTTTTTTTTCATCCAAATTTTTTTCGTCGATAACTTTGTTAGCATAAATTTATTTGCTCCGCAAGTTGAAATAGATAATAAATAATGAAAAAATATTCCGATAGAAATAAAATGTATTTGAAGTTTTTGAATGAAAAAAAAATGATCAGAATGAAACAAATCCGAAACGGAATCAAGTGATGCGAAACAATTTTGAGCTAAAGGATATTTGATTTGAAAAACAGAATTTCATAAGTACTTCAACATTTTTTTTTACCAATTGCCCATGATATGAAATTGTTTTTTTCAAACATTTTTTTTTTTCAATTCGACCTTTACTGCACATACATTCTTTTGCTCCGAACATTTTATTTTATTGAGATTTATTCAATTTTAAAACTTTTAGTGCATTTTATTCCTGATGGTATGTATATTTCGGTGTAATATTTTTTGAACAATTTTTTTTTACAAATTAAAAACAAAATTTAGTCCTTTTTTGTTCTTGATTCTTTTATGCATCGTATCTTCTCAGAACGAGAGTTTTACAGAGTTGACCTAAAAGGGACAATTGTGTGCCGCAAATCGAGAACAAACATCATAAAAACAATTGAGAAGTAGACCAACAATGAAAGCAGACAGAATGCCCAGAAGGAAATTGTCCAATTTGTTCAAAAGCATACGAAAAAGACCACGAAGGGTTCTACTTGCTGTGCCATGTCTTCTTATACTTACATTCTACTTTGTTTCCGAAAAGGAATTCGAGTTCAATAGCTTTCTCTCTCTTAAGGCCTACACCGATGACGAAGGTGAGTTTCAGATGTTTTGTTTAATTGAAGACTTCTCAAAATTCAAGCGTTAATCTTGTAACATAAATAGATCTTTCAATTCCGAAAAAAAGTTGTTAATCATTTTGTTCCATGCACCGTTTGCGAAATATCAATTTGTTGGTAATAGCCAATCCATTGTTCAGGTCAGTGAACGGTGCGAAGCCTACAGTGAAGAAAACGTGCCCTGACCTTTTGACGCACTACGCTCGTTATTCGTCCTTTTTTTCTTATCGGTATAGTGGATTGGCTAGTTCATTAACTAAGTGAATAATGTCTTCCGAATGAATTATCCGAGCGTGAGATAAATGTTGAAAGACTTTGAACCCTGAAATTTATTAATCCAACCAACTTTCATGGTGATCGAATTTTCGGAACAAACGGCATTTTTTTTGTACAAAATACGATTACATCCCAGATACCGATCTATTTATATAACAATGAAATTCTTTTTTTTTCAATTATCCTAATTGAGCATCTCTTTTTTAATTGCGAATTGCTTTGCTTTTCCCACCTCACCGTCGAACAGATGTTTCCGATAGATATCTCGTTTGGAATCCAAAGTGCCAGTTGCTCTCGAAAGATCCACTCGACAGGTCAATAAAAAAATTTGTATTTAAATATGAATTCGAGCCATGCTCATCGGAACCTCTCATGAGTTACATTACGAGGGATCCACATAATGGCAGTATAGCGCTGGTCGTTAATATGCAATCCATCAAATTTCCAAAGAGCACTATTTGTTGTTGGGCCCCGATTTTCAGACCAACTCCTCCTCAACCGCCCACGGGCGACTGGGACTCGAAGATAACGTAAGTCATTTTCCATTTTTCTAACACTGATTGTCATAATGATATTTCGTGTCCAATCTAAAATTAAATTTGACCGCGGATTTTTGTAACTTGAGTACGTTTTTTAATATGAAATTTCATCTTTCAATGTAAGCTCCAAGCTTTCGTAACAATTGGTGTGTTAGAAACGCTTATAACAACTCTTATTAATATTATTCCTATCGTGACCGCGCACGCAATAACCATACAAATTTTATAACTCGCAGTGTACTCGTTGCAAATTGTGAATAAAAACTCTGATCTTGCTACATTGTCATCAAACTTGAACGTTATCAGAGTGATTGTCCGTTGCAAATGTATTCCACACCGCCTAAGAAAAATAAATGTTTTAATGTAATTAAATTCTACATTGTTGTTGAAAACAGTGTCGGGAAATGCATGGTCTTAGAGAATCATGTCATTTTGTCTTCCGAGATTGAAACTGCGATAGTAATCTGTCGTCGACAGCATACAACGATATACAAGAATATCCACGCGATAATAAATCCAGCTAAGGTGCAGGAGCGCTTGGTACAAGTAAAGTCGGAGAAGGAGAAAATGTCGACGATTGAAAGAAAAAATAGAAAGCTGAGCGTCCTCATGCTTGGAATCGACAATGTTTCGCGTTTGAATTTTAAGAGATCCATGCCAAAGACCGAGAAATATCTTCTGGAAAACGATTGGTTTCATCTTCAAGGTTACAACAAAATAGGCCTAAATACGTTTCCAAATTTGATGGCTATCTTAACGGGGATGAATACCACAGTTGCTTACGCCAAGTGCAAACCAACGGTCCCATACGGCCTCGATAATTGTCCGATGTTGTGGTACGAGTACAGAAATTCGGGTTACGTAACCGCCTACGGGGAAGAGACAGTTTCCATAAGCACCTTCAACTACAACAAAGTAGGCTTCGTCGAGCCTCCTACCGACTATTACTTGAGACCGTATACCGTGGCTACCGAAAAGCTCCTGAAGATAAAAAAACGATACAGCAATCAATATTGCACGGGCCCGGAAATAAGTGCCCAAAGGATATTCAATTACGGCGTCGAATTCGCCCGTACATTCATGGGCTCGCCATACTTCGGTTTATTTTGGACAAATTCCATAAGTCACGACGACCTTAACGGAATTTCCTCAATGGACGAGCAGCTCTGGGATATGTTTGAAAAAATGGAAAACGATGGGATTATGAACGACACGATGATCGTATTTTTAAGTGATCACGGTATGCGTTGGGGAGGAATACGACAAACCTTTATTGGCTGGTACGAGGAACGTTTGCCGTTCATTTACATCAAAATACCTCATTGGTTTCGTAATCAAGAACCAAATGCCTACAAAGCGATGCGAATCAATGAGAATCGCTTAACCTCGCCTTACGATCTTTACGAAACCCTACGTGACATTGTCATCCGCGCTGGCGGTGCGGTAAATGTGAGTACCGGTTGCCCAACATGCCAAACTCTCTTCAACCCCGTTTCCCAATTTCGAGATTGTTCCGACGCTGGAATTTCTTCGCATTGGTGTACCTGTACCTATACTGTTTTCAATAGGAGCATCAGCAACGAAATTGCCCTCGAGGGTGCCCGCCAATTTATACAACACATTGAAAATAATATAAAACACTATCGTGACAAAAACGGCGAACGTCTTTGTTCAAAGCTCAAACTGAAAAAGATCCATCGAGTTGATAAAGTCATCGATCAATCGGAAAATCCCGGAAATTCTACTGTCGAGAGATACTTTTATCTTATCGAGGTTACACCTGGTGGTGGACGTTACGAGATTACTGTACAGTATCACGGTGCTGACAATTTTACGATCAGTGAGTACGAGATCAATAGAATTGATTCGTACGCTAACAGCTCCATTTGTCTCCAGCATGGACCCAAAAATTATTGCCACTGCGTTCATAAATGAATTTTGGCAATGAGTTATTGTAATAATGCGTGTTTGAAAGAACAACGAAAAAAACTTTGAAATATTTTTTTGATCTTTGATACCCTATTGCGACATAGCATAAAATAGCACTACCTAAATCACCCCAAATAAGATTAATGCACATAGAGTAAAAATATTTCAGTACCTTCTTCTCAAAGAAAATCTTTTAAATATGTAACAAGTTCAAACTATCGGTCGACGCATCTACCCATAAGACAATCTAAGAAGAGCGACGGAATAATCATAACTTGGATGCTTTAGAAATTAACACTCGGTAAATGGTGAACGATTGAGTCTACTATTAGTTATGGTTATTGAAAATCCATGCAGGCATACGGTTTTTTACACCCATTAATCTTCTGAATATTCAATTTCCGAAAACTACCGGCACAAATGAGTACAAACGAAATGCTATTAAATAAACGCGGCATAAGTTTATTTCATAAACTGTTCAAGTACTCGGTATTGTATCACCTCACTAAATTACTTTCTGCTGTCTTGCGTGCACTTTACAAGCGATATCGGACAGTTAAGCTGCAAATGTGGCGTCTCACCTCCAAGCTGCCATATACGCTATGCCAAATACCTCTGCGGCAACGACGTGCACTACTGCAACTTTTGTTAACAATTTCCAAGTGCCTCGAACAAGTATCTAATGAATCGAAGTTAAATTTATAAAAAGAGGCCTTCTCTTCTATGTACATTTAGAGAAAAAAACTAACAGTAAACAAACCAAAATCGGACAGAGAAATTGTGTTTTTTTTCTCCATTCAATTTCCTTATGGTTTCGTTCCTAACTATAAGAATAGTTATATAATATAAAAATAGTTAAATTTTTTTTTAAGTGGATTATGCAATGCTTCCAATGCGTTCATTTTTCATGAGGTTCCTATAGGAAAATGTATATCATGTTCCGCCGCAAAGTAAACCGAGCTCAGGAGGAAGAACAATTTCAAGGACGAAACAGAGTGCGAACTACGGAAAACGAAAGACGTCGTCGTGCAATAATGAAAGAGGAAAGTATGAAAAATAAAATATGACCATGATAACGCATCTCCAAATTAGCTTTCAAGTAATAGGCAATTGTTTATGTTGATCCCGAAGAAGCAGTGAACTTGATATAAGCACGGACAACTCACTGGGCAGAGAATTATTATAAATATCTGATGCATACAGTTATATGGAAAAATATTATATATACTCAATTTTATGAAATCATAGATAATGAAATTCAATTATAAAATCAAAGCCGAATCGACTCCAGCTAAAGACGTAAAGAACTTAATTTATTATGCACAACACGGCCAGAGTTTGATCCCAAACGATTTAAAATCCAACAAAGTAATAAATTTTGCATAAGCAATATGGATCCAAATGTCGAATCCATTTATCCGCTGTTTTACACATTTCAAAACCACACTGAGAAAAGAAATTTGTTGTTTTAACCAATTTTTTGTTGAATCAACAAATTCTGGCGAACAAAATGAAATTTGTTAATTCAACAGAAAACTTTGTTGATTCAACAATATTTTCGTCGTAATGAGTAATATTTATTTGAGCCAGCAAGATAAGTGGTTGAATTAACCAAATTTTTGTTGAATTAACGAATTTCATTTTGTTCGCCACAATTTGTTGATTCAACAAAAATTTTGTTGAATCAACAAATTTCTTTTCTCAGTGCGTGGTTGGTCTCATGATTTGAAACACGTTAACAGCCAGAAACCATAGAGATAACGTATTTCTCGACAAGCGTATACGTAATATCGCATGGCAATCCGTGATAAAGCTTATACGAATACAATTAGGGCTCTCAGGATGCCCTTTGTTCCAACAATGGGTTATTGACCAGTACATTAAAGGTGAAAAAGACAAAGCTAATTTCATTCTACGAAATGAAGTGACTACATGCATTGATTCATATGCCGGCTTAGAAGATTATTTAGAATAATAGCAGGCAATGCAAACACATGAGGTGGAAAAACTGTAATTTGGCCGTCGTCTTTCACAGGTTCTACGAGTGAATAGAGATGCTATAGTGCGCGCAACAAAGGGCGTATATTCTGCCCTAGTAATAATTATGAAATGTAAAATCTATTGAGCCTTTTTATAATCTTAAAGATCAAAGTTTTCGCCATTGAGAATGAACCCAGCAAACACACTTGGATTATTTTCGCAAATTTTATGTAAACTTTACATAAACTCGTAACTTTAATGTAAAAGTTACAGAAATGATCCAAATTGTGTTTGCTGGGAATGATCAAAAAAAATATGCTCTGACGAAACGCTTCAAGTTGACGTTCGTCACGACGTATCCCTCCACAACGGATAAAAACCAAACATCGCTCGAAAGAGTATATAAGGCGACTTTTCCGCACCTCAGTACCTTCCAAATTTCTTTTCCAAATTTCCTATGAATAACAACACTGCGTGTCTCCTAGCGTTGCGACTGGCTATCATATATTCCTTTGAGCAGCTCAGTCTACTTTAGTTTTTTAAACAACCTCAGAAAAGACTATTCCACATAATATTAAGAATAGACTTCAAGAATTATTTTATAAGTTTAATTCGTTTCCCTTCACTTACTGTACTCCTATACGCACATATCTCTGCATAGTGAAGGTCTATTGAGCGTTCCTTATATTTCACTAATACTAATATGATTAACGAGACAAATAACAGATATACTACATATACTTAATTTTAAATCGACTACACACGACTAAAACAGAACTTATTTTTCCACCTGTCCTTCGGTAGGTGATGAGGATAGAGCATTCGCACACTGCGTGTAAACAAGGTGTCAAATCTCTGCTCAGGTCTCTGCTTATTACTATTTCTACCTTTCTCATATGCACTGCCTATCCAGTACCGAACTCTTTCCATAAATAAAAATTAAACAGCTGAGCCGTTCATTAACCTTTCCCTTTAAACAAAAAATTAAAATAAAGCTCTTGGCCCGGGCTTGTCTTCGTTTCAATACATTTAACAACCAAAAAAAAAGAAATATGGGTACTATTTCCACGCAATTGCAACAATCGATACTGCTAAAATACCAGCAATATCCATTAACTGGACATAAACACGGACTGTCCTTTATCGCTGTTTAGAAATAGAATGATGAAATGGCATGTATTAAAAGGTATGAAAAATGCCAGCTATAAAAAGTTTATTATTATAAGTGCGTTTATTGAAGTCTAAGTAAATAAAAATTCCATTAAAATGATATGAGCTCGAGGAAAAGATATCAGAAAATACTCTGTCGTAACGGACACGGCATGTAATTGCCTCGATGAATGACAATACAATTGCAGTAGCTTTTACATATTTTACGACTGAAATGAATAACCTAAATGTTCAGTTCTTATCATTAATCTTGCAAGCAATTGTGATAATATTTGTTAGCGAAAATGAGATGCCCATATTTCATAAATCGTCTGATTTCGCCGAAATAACGGTTAGCTAATGTCTTTCTCACTACCTTATTCGGAAATATTAAACTATGCATAGGAAAAAGTCAATCGTTTTGCAAGGGCTTTATCATAAGATTCCTTTTAAACATCATAGTTTTTTATTAAAATAAAAAATGAACAATTTTTCATACAAAATCCCTATTTTTCGATTGAGACCTCTGCCATTTTGCGAAAAATACATTTAAAAAAATCGGCTGTGACAAAGACTAGTTTTTTAATCAACTTCAATAAACTAATTTTGTTTTATTTTTAACCTTAGAACCCATGTCCCATTTTTTTTACCTTCTAACGCATGACTGGGGTCGTTTATGACCTCATAGTATTTTTGGTAATAAAATCGAAACGTAACTTTTAGATACATTAATAAACATGGTGATGGTCATGGCATGATTGCAGATTTGACTAACGGTTGAAGTGACATCGTATTGCCAGTAAAACAGTCATGTCGGAACTACCGAAGTGCTATTTATTTCACATAAAACTTTTTGCGATAACTCAGTACACGGATTATCCGAGCCAATAGGAGAAAGTCATTACAGCGATTGATTTTTCTATAAAAATTGGTGTTATTATCGTGACGATTGTTACTGTGATTTTCTTGAAATATGCCCAATGCCAATTTTTCATGACGGCAATTCTCATTAGCCTTCGTGTAATAATCTGCACTGGTACTGTCAGCAAATTGCCGAATAACCTGGGCCCGAGAATTTATCTGACCTACTTATTTTGCTTTGTCATAACTATTCAGGCTTATATCAGGAGCAGCTATCTACACGACTGATAAGGCAAATTCGTTATCCCAATATCAATAATAAACGTGATCTAGTGAAGTCTGATTATGTCATCTGTGGACGTGAAAATGATATGATTTTCAGCGATGAAGCTTTCCGGGGAAGTTTTGTTCCAATGTCTTCGCCAAAAACTGTACAGATTACGTATTACGAAACTCATCTATTGCCTGCATTGATATGAGGGACAATTTGATGGACAAAGCTATCGAATCGAAGCTTCACATGTCTAAAAACGCAATCTTTAAGATTCCTATGAAAATATCGATTCGAAAAAAACTGGCCACTAGAAGCGAGGGTCAATAAACACATTTCTCACTATTTTGAGTCCGGTATCAGCAATAATCACCATAATCGGCAGTTCATTGCGGGGGGACATCATACCCTAGACGTTAATGAAAACGGAAATGCTGAGGTCAGTTTTAAGGTTTTAAACCTCGCGGACTTGGATTTTGCATTTGTGATTCTAGGAAATGGATTGGGATGTGCAACCATAAGTTTTATGATTGAAGTATATGTTGCACGAGAGCATTCATCACGCAAAAGGGCGAGTATGGTTTTTCAACATTTTCAAACAAAGATCGTTGAATATTAGTATTCTACGACGAGGAAAAAACAATTGATTTTTCAGATAGGAATCTAATTTTATAGCGTTAATTTGAAAATATGAGTAAAAAATTAGTGTAATCAAGAGACGCGGTAGCGGGTCGACGCCAAGTATTAACGGATCGTCTCAGTGTGACCCTCCGAAAAATCACTGATTTTTGCGATTTTTTTTTTAAATGTTCAAATAAACTAATCGGTCCGGTTTTTTTTTATAAATAAATACGTTTATGAAGAATACAAAATGATTTTTTTTAAGTTTATTTATTGAGTGCATCATTGTTGTATAAATTGTTGTAATTACACGTGAAAAAAAAAAGTTCCAAACGGTTTCCACGATTGCGGCCGCAATTTTGATCTGAAAAAAAAAATTCAAAAAGATTATTGATCTGTAGGAAAGTCGCTATCGCGCTATGGAGGGGGTTTTTTTTTCAAATTTGACAAAATGGCGGCGGTTTGAACAAAAAGTGTCGAATTTGGCCCTTTTTTTCGACTGTTTTTCGTAAAAAAAAATAGGAAGTTTTCAAAAAAAAAAAAGCTTCCATAGCGCGATAAAGAATGACGTTAAAAATGTTCTCCCGAAATTGGAACTAGATATCTTTAAAACTCTTCCTTTGAGAGTGGAAACCGTTTTGAAAAACACCATTCTGAGAAAAACGCGTTCAAAGATTCACGAGGCAGATGTCTCGCTCCGTTCCCTTTCTACCAGAAACGCTGTAGCGACCGTAATACTTTGAATTTCGATTTGAAAATTTGAGAGAATGTTTATTACAGTGTATACTATCCGATAATGCATTAAAAAAAAATCGATTTTTCGAAAATTTCACACTGAGACGATCCCTTAAAAGAAAAAGCCAGCGCGAGTCCTGCCGCACTCTTATATACGCGAATATGCCGGTTTTATGACGTCATAGCGTTTTTAAATCGCTCTCATGGACAAACCGTTTGAGTGAAAAATCTGAATATCGGTGACGGATTTTCTTCGATTTTTCTCTTTCTACTGGTCTTTGTTGCAAGTAAATCCGTGCAGCCAATCTTGAGATATAATAATTTAGTGCATTAAAATCGAACGTTTTGGGAACATTTTATTTCTTGGAGACAGAGAGCCGTAAGTGAAGCTTGTTTACATTGGACTTCCGTCCTTTGCGAGACTGGTATACATTTTTCTACTCTGACGTCACGCACTATGCTGAACGAGACTACCCCCTCTCTTCATGGGTCACTGAGCGAGTGAGACAGTAAATCGCGCGTCTCTCTCCCTCTACCACATTCGCGCCTCGTGCTGTCTCTCTCCGTCTACCGCTTACGCGCCTCGCGCTGTCTCGCTTCCTCTGCCGCTTTCATGCCTATGTAGATCTATATATTATAAATTTTCGTTATATATTCACCACTATTGTTGAAACGTTGATAAATATCACGTTTTTCAAAAAGAATTGAAATCCGTGGAAAAATACTTTTGAAAAGTAAAAAAAGAACGCCAAGTATTAAAAGTAGCACCTTCAGTTATTACCAACCAATGTCCTTGTTAATGAATTCAAAAAAATGAAAAAATATCGAAATCACATTTTTTTAATGTAGCCAATAAACGTTGGTACAAAAACTAGACTTAGTCGGGTTTTTGTAAATTTTTGTGAGGATCGGTATGTTAGCGCTGGGTGGTGGGGGGGATTAACTGGAACGACTATTTGGGGGGCATAAATGTACTTATCTCAGCTTTTTTCACAGCATTTATGCTGTTTTTGGCTAGGCTTTGTCGACTTTTTGTATGGAATTAATAGTTTGTTAATTAAACATGTCAATATTGTGTACGTACTCGGGTATGAAATTCATAGCTTGCCAATTAAACATGTCTATATTATGTATGTAATTGAGTGATGCAAAAGAATTGACATTTTTTTCGGCATTGCAGCAAAATATGGTAACATTTTATCAAAAAGTGATTCTCTCAATAATTGAATCCTGAATAAAAATTTTAGAGGTCGCTCAAGCGATTTCTTAATGATTTCGGCTAAAAATGGATACATGATCGAATTTCGAGCTGGTCTATATTCGGACTAAAAATGCAATGTGAAATATTGATCTAAGAAGTGTTCAAATGAATTCAATTTTCGTAATTAAACGTCAATACTTATAAAATTATTAGATTACTTAAAACGTACAGTAGTTCCGAGAAGATGCGATGCATAAAAGAACAACGAACAAGTAAAAACTTGAATTTTTTTTTAACTTTGTAAAAAAAAATTTCAAAAAATATTGCACCGAAACATCCGTGCCAACAGATCAACGGATCGGAAAATATTTCATAAAAAATGATGCTGAAGAAATATTCCAATAGCATCAGAATGCATCGAAAGTTTTTAAATATAAGTAATCATAACGAAACGAGATTTTGAAACAAAAAAATATACGTACAAAATTTCGAGAGCTAATAAGTTTGATTGGAAAAAATAATTTTGGCCGAAGTACTACGCGAGTTTTTCTTTTATAATATTTATTGATTACAAATTATATTTCATGAGCAATAGATAAAAAAAAAATTGGTGAAGTACTTATGATTTTTTTTTTCTCAAATCAAATATCTTTTCGCTCAAACTTATTTCGCATCGCCTGATTCCGTTTTGGGTTGCAAGTGCAAATAGAATTTTCATGTATTTAAGGTCTCTACCACTCTAGGGTGGTTTAAAACCATATATAATTCAAACCTAGGGTGGTATTATATACCATTCTTTCAGTTATATAAAAAATGAAGCGAATGGTTTCGAAATAAACTTTATTATTGCATGCAAGAGACATTTTATGGTAAAAGAGAAGAGGCACTGTTTTCGACTCCGTTCTAGAGTTTATGTTCGGAAAAATGAATTGATGGGGCTAGAGTTAATAAAAAAAATTATTTATTAAGGTACTGTTCAAAAGTTTGTTTATTAAATTACACTTTATTTTTGCACTATCACTCTTTTATCTATATATATATATATATATATAAAAGTTACCTTAACCAAAACTGAAATTGACCGCGATCTTTATAACCTCACGACTGTTCAAAGATATCAAATATTTACCGAATACGAGTTTATCATACACCATTTTCTTAGTTATCAAAAAAAAACAAAGAGAATGGTTTCTAAATAAACTTTATTGTTGCATTCAAGGAACATTTTATAATAAAAGAGAAGAGGCACCGTTTTCGACTCCGTTCTAGAGTTTACGTTCGGAAAAATGGATGTTGGGGCTGGGGTCAATAAAAAAAATTATTTGTTTAAACACTGTTCAAAAGTTTACTTATTGATTTAAACTTTATTTTTGCACTATCACTCTTCTACCGATAATATAATAAAAGTCACTTTAATCAAAAGTTGAAACTGACCGCGATTTTTATAACCTTACAACAAAGATATTAAATGGTTCACCGAATACGCGTTTAAAGTCCTCATCTCGAATATGTCTAACCAAAAATCAAATTATCTGCTTTATTCACACCCGCGATTTTTATAACCTTACTTTTTAACCCCACAACTATCACTAGTATAACCGCGATCTTTTTTCTAAACTCACAGCTGTCACTCTTACTTATACATCCTGAAGAAAAGTCATCGACTGTCACATCAACGAACACAGTCTCGCATATCACCAGAAAAATTCTAGTTATAACTAGTGTCACTAGACAGTAACCGCTAAACGTCAAAATATGTGTGCGAAAAATGCCACCTTTTTTTGATGATTTGTGAGGATGAAATATTAATATTTCCAATATGCGTTAGGCTACAGAGTTCTAAATAGTCACGATCGAAAGAAAAAAATAAATAAAAAATACGCGAACTAGCAACATCTTTTAAAACGTTGTAATTAATTAAATATCGCTGAAACAATTTTCGAAAACCATTCGAAACCGCTCTGCTTGCTGTAAAGACTCTAGTAGCGACTCGTCTTCGCCATCTTATAGTATACGTAAATGTACTTGTCTCGAGTC
This sequence comes from Rhimphoctona megacephalus, assembly GCA_963989365.1. Classification (NCBI taxonomy): domain Eukaryota; kingdom Metazoa; phylum Arthropoda; class Insecta; order Hymenoptera; family Ichneumonidae; genus Rhimphoctona; species Rhimphoctona megacephalus. Next base: position 17,946,124 of record OZ022417.1, read on the forward strand.
GCTACCGCGACTCTAGATTAACTAAAACGTTGATCAAACTGCACCAACAAATTTGTATTTTAGTTGGTTTCGAGCAGCGTACCGAAAAAAAACAGATGGTTTTATTGTATTTCTGCAATTTTCACGTTTTATGAAATCCTCTTCCTGCCAGTATCTTCCACTCTGGATCCTTCAGGTGTAATTAAACTATCGGCTAGTTTTACTTGTGTTTCTGGCGATGAATCATTTTGACTGAGTCACAGATGTTGTCTCTTTAGTAAATGCAGCTTCTTGGACTTCAACTCTGTGAAATTCTGAGACACACCGTGACGTTTCTGAGGATTTTTCTCCATATTCTTTATCTCACACATATACATGAATGTGAGTGAGAAAATTTCCGTTGAGATTGAAACGAGATCCACCTTCGTGTCTTCTATTTTTTTTTTCAAGCAACCATTTCCTTCTTCGAATGTGATCCAGGATGGGAAAGCCTTCGTAACCATCAGCGTGTCGTTGTCGTATTCAGACTAGAGCTTCTCTTCCGATTGCTTTGTCACTCTGTTTTCTGTTTTGCCTTCGAGGTAGAAGAACTTTCATGGCACTCTCTCTCTCTCCCTTTCACTGGAGATCAATGACTCCCGTCGACTCCTCCTATACTTTTCAAAAAACAGAAAAGAAAAAACCTTTCCACAATTTCTCTCCTCTTCTCTATATACCCATGGAAAAAAGAGAACGCTTTTTCTCTTTGATATCACACATTTCGCTTCACTCCATCCTCTATTTCTTCGGTATACGAAAAACTACTACATTGATCTCAGAACAGCAAAGTTACTTGACAACAATAATACATTAACTCTCTTAAAACATTTTGAAAACATAATAAAACTAGATAGAAAATATTTGCACATTAAATAAGTGATATCCGTTTTGTTGGAAAATTACCAATGCTAATTATATTGAAAAAAAATGAAAGTTCTGTTATCACAAAACTAATGAAGGAAACAAAAATTAAGTCCAGAAATCACTTTTATTCAAGAAGGAAGTACCCAACAAATTATTTTTCAACCCTGGAAAAGTGACTAACTTATTGTCTCGATATTATAATTCATAATTGATAATTCCGAGATATATAAACTATCATTTTCGATTGATCATTTATTATCAAGCATGAATCTCCTATAACATGTTGTCCAATATGTGATAAAGGAATATTCATAAAATTGATGATAAATTGGAAGAGTCTGAACGTGAATAATGTGATTAATTACAATTGAGAAAGCTCAGTTGGCCATGTATAACATGTGGGTACCATAGAATGTCGATTTACATAGCAGGGAGACAGGTAAACCGCGGGATCGTGGTTGGTCACAGTGATGCGTTTGCAGAGTGCCACAGACCGTTAGGACAGTCAACGACAAGCTTTGCCGCAAGCTGACGCACTTGACGTCTGCTCGTCAACGATTCAATGTCGGTTGAGGCTCGTTCTCATATTGTGATATTGCATTACTGTGATAAACATTGCAGGATAATTGTTCCCCAAACTCTCGTTCGCACTCCTGCGTACAATTTTCGCCCTCTTGTAGTTCCCGAGGGATAAACGTCAGCAGGATGGATAAAGTGCCAAGCTTTCGAAGCATGTGTTAATCGTCATATGTAGAAGGAAAAATCGACAATTTCATTTTTTATTCGTGTCCTTTTTAATATAAAAAATTTTTAAAAACGTTAATACACTGCAAATGTACGATACTTTAATAACTAAATCGAGTAACAAATAATGTAAATATGAAACAATCCAGAAAAGGAAAGAACATCGATGAATCTTTATTCTTGTTTTCGAAAAAATTGTAAATTAGTATGTACATAACGTATTATAATAAAGCTAATAAAAATAAAATGAAAAAACTCATAAAACGTAATTGAATAAATTTTCGAGACGAACTTTGACGTAGTTTATTCTGAAAGAGAAAATAAACGTCGTATAATAAATTGTTTTTTCTATTCTGAATTAACCTCCGTCTTAACGAAAATAACGTCATTGAATCGAGACGAACGAGAACTGCGTTAATTGTCAGAACTTCTACACAATGAATCTGGTAGAAACGAGTGATAGAAATCTCCAGGGGTTTTCTGGCAAATACTTTTGGAGGAACGTCTCGGTGGGTTGAACAATGAGCAAAGTTATTGCCAAAAGGGCGACAAGAATTAGCAAACGAAACGATATAGTTTGTGACCTTTGAGTATCACACGAAAAAGCAAGTCAAGGTTGTGCGGAAGTGTAGTATAGGGGCGAATAAGGGATGAATTTCGATTACCACCCTCTGTTTGACAGATGGCGATATCGTGTTTTACTTTTTGTTAACCCTGTGAGTTTTTCCTTCGTCTTAACTTTTTGTCGACTCACACACAGACACACTGGCTCCACGTTTATTTTTATCTTTTTACGTACATAGAAAGAATTCTCTGCAGTATTTGCTTTTTCCACGTAATATATGCTTGAAAATTTGTATCACGTTCTTTGGAGAAAGGAGGTCATTTTCTGTATATTTTCTTGCAGGTATAGTAGAAGCTTTCTGCGACATGCAAACCGTTTTTCTCGCTTGCATCTCGACCCTTCTCCCTTTGATTGTCGCTCTTGCAATTGGATTTGGCGTGAGGTAAGTTTTCATTTTATTTTACGAGCTTTTTATGACTAGATTTGCACAGTGCTTAAACATGTTTCAACGTTGAGTCATTTAGAAAACGAATCTGAAGTTAAAAAATGTATCTGTTATAAATTAAATAAAATTGTGTTATTTTTTAAATAAACAAATTAGAATTAATTCAAGATCGCTGAAAAAATTAATATCTCCAATATTTTTTCACCCTGAAATATGAGAGCTAGAATCTACTCACACTTTAACTATTGCTTTCTATTCATTCGACAAAGAACATGCAAAAGTAAACTGTCCATTATTAGAATTCACCGCATTAAGGAAACGTTACATTTCGAGATTCATATATTCGTGTATATATTTTTACAAAGATCAATAAAAAGAGAAAAATCGAAAAAAAATCGACACCAATATTCAGATTTTTTCATCAAACGGTTCGTCCGTCAGAACGGTTTGAAAACGCCATGACGTCATAAAACCGGCATATTCGAGTATATAAGAGTGCCGTAGGCCTCGCGCTGGCTTTTTCTTTTAATGCTTGGCGTCGAGCCGCTACCGCGTCTCTTAATATAAACTATGAGAAAAGAAGGAACGAATAAGCAGAAAAACACGGAGTGAGAGTTGGCAAGCTTTCAGTAAAACAAACAAGATTAACATGAAAAAGACAGGTGTGAAATTGTGGGATCACCATGCTATTCCACAATGAAGTAATAAACGTGTAACGAGCTTTAGATTAATTCACATAGCTACAATATCAATACTGCAATTTTGATGCCAATCGATGAAGAAAATCTTCTTGTTTATATCAGAAATATTTATTTTAAAAAATAAGCATATCTGTACAGGAAAAACTATCGTGAATACTCAGCTGCATGGAAAAACGATTTGAAACATATCGAACTAACGGTTTTCATCTTTCTTTATAGAAATTTGTGCACATTTTCTTCGCAAACACTTTGAAAATTCGCACTGTAATTGTAACACGAGTAATTTTTTCGATTCTCCGGATAGAAATAAAAAAATCATGTTTGCTCGGGAATTTCTATTGGGCCTAACTTTTCCTCGGGATTGTGTACTCTGCGAGCATACCCAAACCCCTTGCACGAGAGTAGATTCGTGCTATTGTGCACGTGACTTCGATAGGTATTCTACGTAGTCTCGTACTAAAGGTTTTAGAGCTAAATCGTAAACGCGTGGAACCACACACGTACGAAAAGTTGAGATAAATTTGGGCCACGTAGAAAATTTAGTCTATTTGATCTTTTTCTTTATCCAGAAAAATATCACTTTTACTTTTGGGAACAGAAAGGAAAAATTACTGCCAATTTTTATAACATTGTAGCACGAGCTTTTAAATCTATGGGAACAATATCATTCACGCGTGGCGGCATTTCTAAGAAATTTCCATCACTACGAACGGACGTCATGACTCTCGTAGAAATATCCCTGATAAAAAGCCATTCTGGACGATTATAACAGAGCAGTTTAATCTAGTTTAATTTTTTTCCACCAATAAACAACAACAAAAAACAGTGAAATTTCCTTGCAAATGTGTGGTTTGCTAAAACTTCGATTTATTATTTAACAGCATTGAAAACACTTTTTTGATAACGTTTTTTGCCACAATTCAAACAATCTAGGTGTGATTTACATCTTTCGATTATAAAAATATTCACACGTAAAAATTCTAACTGTTTGATCTCTGCGTAAATCTATCATTATGGAAGAACAAGATTTTGAATTTTCTTCGATCATTCCAAAAATCTCGAAATATCCTGCGATAGAAAAAATATTTGAAAAAATCGTTGCGTGATTAATCGAACAGCATCGATTAAAATGTTGAAAAAAGCGGGGCTCAATTAGATAAATCACACTGCTTGAGAAATCTCTTAAATTCATTATTTTCAATTATATTTATGACCGTTTCGAGGACCACGTAAATCATTTGAGTATTTATTAATAGAGTGAGTAATAGGTGACATACTATTCGTGGAAATGTGGCGAAGTTAACGCCGTCACGGTTTGCGTTATTAATGTCTTTGCATAGCGAATCAGAGTGTTCAATATTTCTTCTTCAATATTCTTCTTCTTTCTCGTCCTTGCCTTCGTTCTCTAATATTAACGGTCGACGCTCAAGGTGAAATAATTAATGCACCGGTGTTTTGCCTAGAAGTTTTGCCTAGACATCATTTTGTCATACATTTTTATTTTGAAGATAAAAAAATACATAAACGAAATCAGTATTGTGAAAAATGACAAGTTTAAAAAAAAATCGAAGTAAAAAACAACTGATCTGAACAACATCAAAATTTCATTAGTAATTTTATCAACAGGAAGTAATTTATTTGAAATGAATCGAATTAATCATTGAGAACGATGTTTTATATTTTTTTTTCTATCAATCGCTTTAGACACGCATGGCGAAAATATCGCAATAGAAGAAACAGCTCATGCGGATTGCCATGGTACAGAGGTGTCTGTTCACGAGACGATACTGCTGAATCTCTTCATCATCGACCCCACTCCAGAAGTGACAGTATTCAACCAACGAGAATCCTCTCTGTACAAGACGTGAGTCAATATTTGTTATTCAATTTAGCCCATTGTTCCACTTGCAAAGAATAAATAAACGAATAATAATAATGCATACAAAACCATAACTAACACTAAATGATTTGGGTAAGGTCATAATTATATAATTTAAATCCTTAACTAAAACACAAGCAAACCATTTTCCGAATAATTAAAGCTAAAACTTCCATGGTCGGATTATTCATCGTATAAATTGTATTTACGTTTTCAGAAATGAAAATATATGTAGTTGGAGATTCACTCAAATAACGGAAAATTATTCCATCAAAAAATGAATATATTTACACATTTATTCAAATGACGATTCGCTCGAATTTCTCTAATGGAAAATCGATCGGTGAAACGTTTTATATTCGTAATTAAACATTCGGAAGTATTACTTGCAACAAATTAATATGCAATAAAGCGAAGAGATTCGTATTGTGCAGTTTTGTCTCGATACAAGCACCTTCTACATTTAACTTGGTAGCGCGTAAGGACAAAACACTCCCTGTACGCGTGTACTCCAGTCTACACAGCTATTATGGAGGAATATGCGGTTGAGGATAGTTTAGAGTTCAGAAATTGGTTTCTCTCGTCGAGGATGGTACAATACATACATACATTGCACAGACTAACAAGGAATGTTGTGTCCTCGAGTAACCAATACCCCTGACACTAACTTCGCCCTTGTATTCATATAGATATATTATTATGATCATCCATTTGCATACATATACATCTGAACTCACTTAACTTGATGCACATCTTCGACCAGCTCTCAGAGCTCTTTCAGGACATGAGGCAAACTTCCTACACTTTCGTGTCCCTTCAAATTGCTTTACTTTCGTTATAAAACTCTTTTATCCACCTAACCGTGTTTCTTCGAAGCATTTTTTATATGCGTATTTTTATCCACGAATAAAAAATTGTATATCAAAATTCTTTTTTATAATTTATAAACTAATCCAACTTAATGAAATTTTAACAATTTAATGAAATTTGAACAATTTATAAACTTTCCAACTTAATGAAACTATAATGAAAAAGGCCAATTGTGAATATGTAGGTTCAAAAGTTTGTTCACAAATGATTCAAAAATTCCGGCAACTCCCAATTAAACACTGTAAATCGAATTGAAAACATTGCATTAATTTAAATCTTCCTTAATTCCAATAATTTAAGCATTCAAATAAAAAAATGATCTACTAATTCAATGGCTATTTAATTTGTTAATTAATAAATAGAACATATTTATAGGTACAAATAAATGGATTTGGGTTCTTTCATTTGTTTAATTATTCATTAAGACTACTAGATACAAGCTAGTCGGAAACTTGTGTTTAAATTTGATTAAATAATTATCGAATTATTGCGTTATCGTAAAATATTCCTTCGACCTATTTCCGCGTATATTTTTGACATGAAAAACAGAGCAACAATCTCAGATTTGTCGAACATAAGATTGACAAATTTTCGCGAGTTAAAAGCCGACGGAATTTCGTGGCAAACGGTAAAATCAAAAAAGCTCTCATTACATGGTAATGAGTACTTTTTTCGTCTGAAAAAAGGTTGCACGTGGGCGAACACGAGGGGCGAATTTAATACCCCATGGTAACACATGGAAATAGTCTTGCACAGCAAAACAAACGCTAATGCCCGTTTGTAATTTTTTTTCTCTACCACTTCTATCATACGAAAGTGGAAAGGAAATAACGAAGCGTGGAAAATTCAACGCATTCGCCATGAGTTATAGCTGAAATTAATAATTGCAAAAACACGAACAAGAACCGCTTTAATGCGGAAACCCTTTTCCTTCTTAATAGCCCGAGCCATGGTGAAAGAAAATGGCTTGCGCCTTTTAACGAACCTGTCGTTTTCAGTCGATGCGACTGATGGAATTAATTATTCCAATGGACAAGTAAATGCTTTCTTTTTATCATAGTCTTTTCATCTCAGTCCATCAGCGCAAAAAACTAAATATGGGAACATTTTCGAACGATGGTTACGGTGCTGGTTTGCCCATACTCCACGAACTCTGATATCCCAGTCGATTTTTTTTCTTTCCTTTGTCTTTTTTGCAAATTCCCTCGCGATCAATGAACGAACACCGAGACTTGCCATTGGAGTTTTGCTTGCAAAAAGTTGGGAGTAAAATGGTAGCCACCTCCGTCGGCGATACTCTACGCTGTGGTACCGCCAGAAAGGCTACACTGTTTCTCCATTATCGAGAATTATCGTGGGCTTTGACCCGATACGAAAGAGGGCGAGGGGGGGGGGGGGGGATAGAATGAAGAGTTAATCTCGTATATCGATGGAGGCTTTATAAAACGAAGAGTGAGAGTGCACAGACAACACCTAAAACCTTAAGCAACATCGATCAGCTCCCTTTTCGTAAACAAAGTTGAAGCTTGTCCTCTCGAAACTAATACAATCTCTCGTCGAAGCTTTACAGCGTGAAAACAACCTCTCATCTGACTTTTTACGATGCGGAGACTCGAAATATCGTTGCAAATTTTTCCATGAGAATAAGATTATCGCGAAGCTCAATGAAGAATAACTGCGCTTTTTAAACCATCGAATAAAATCCCTTTAGTTCTTAAAGTTTCATCGGGTTGAAGTTTTTGGATAATGTGGATGCCTGGAGGATATTTTCAAATATCATGAGCTTATATAACAGAGATATCATTTCGTTCAAGAAAATGTTCCAAGTTATCCCGTTTCGTGTTTATCAAGCTTTCGCTTTGAACTAAGTATCAAGGAGTTAAAGAGTGGTAGAAATAGAACTAATATATGCCCCTTGGGGTTCATTATGGTTATTTATTCTGCAGCATGTATAAACACTCTAATAACATAATTAAGCTCGTGTTTAAGTTCTTCTTTACAGCTTCTTTTTTGTACCCTTGGAGCTTTTAGTGGAAAAAGAAATTACCGAAAAAACACATACACTTCTAAGTACCATTAAACATTTGACTTTTTCTTTCGATAAAAATCAAACTTATGACTATTATAAAACAATCCGACGGGTGTAAAAAGACTTGTTTTACTTTTAAATTTCTATGACTTCCAATAAACTTTCCAATAAAATACCATTACATAAAATACATTGCAATAATTATGAGAAACTGATTTTGAAAATAATGCGGCGTCCCTTCATAAATTGCATGTAGAATCGATCGATTAAGAACGAACCATAATGTTTTCTCTTATCCGAGAAATCTCTTTTCATCCCGGACTTAACGTATCGTAGTTTGCCCGAAGGCAAATTTAGCGATATACATAATAATGTTGATCCATGAAGTAAAAGTTTGGTTCAGGGTAAGCCGAGCTTTCTTGTTCACGAATGTCCGTTTGGGCATATCGTTTCCATGTAGTAAAGCTTTGGTTCAGAACTCGTTGTTACGTGTTGAGAAAGGAGGAAACGTTGAAACTACCTTTGAGACCGTTCGTAACCAAGTCCAACAAACCCTGTGGACCAAGTGGATATTCGCCCCATCATTACCCTGGGCGGCTCCAAAGGTTTGCGATCCTACTGGCCTCATATCCACGCCACGGTGTATAAGTAAATACGGCCAGTTGTGGTCAGACACACCAGACGGATAGATTATGCGTAAAGTTCACTACTCACTGGCACGCCGAGGGCCTCGAAGGATCCGGAACGCCCTAATCTACAGAGAATTGTGGTCTCTGGCTTAGCTCCGAGAAACAACAGCATACCCATGTTCATGTGTGTCACCAAAACATTTTACCTGCTTTCCCAGAATGTTCGTAACATTCCGAATTCATCTCCTTTGGTTTGTGGCCACTAAATCCATACTTAAGTATGCTTTACACGTACGCTCTGCCCCACAATTTTTTCTCTGTGCAATATTCAGTATTTTACGATGTCACAAAAATCTGAAAAATCCATTTATCTTTCAGATTATATAAGCACAAAGATTTTCTATTGTAACAAAAAAAAAAAATTGTAAAAAAAGTTATTAACTAAATATTTAAGCGAGGAAGAATATAATAAATAATCACGCGGTACCTTTTTCCATCGGATGGAATGAATTTGTTAATTGTTTTCAATGGTTACGATATTTTTCAAAATTTCTCTCGAATTATTAATTTTTTAAAATTTGTTTAAGGAAAGATTTACGAAACTATTTGTTTAATGGCCTGCGGAAACTTCTTGAGTGGGATGTTCAAGTCAACGAGAGTTATGCATACTTTTAACAGTGCCAAGATTTATGCTAGACTTACATATAATGAAGGAATTTGATTATTAATTAAAGCAATGATTCCGTTTTCAACAATTCTCGTTTAAATTCATCGCATTTTTGTTTTGAATTCATTAATTTCTGCGATCTTTCAGCATCAAAGTTTTTGTAATTAGGCTGGATTGACGATTTCATTTTTTATAACGAAGATCATCTCGAAATTTACAGCTCGTGAAAACATAATTCTTTATTTATTCGTGGGCGACGAATTGAGAAAATTAGGTATCCCGAATGTTCCGCAGTAATTAGCGAATCGAGATACCGTGTACCCTCAACAAATCTCGAGATTACGAATTAAAGTTTTTCATCAGAATATCTCGCCACTACGGAGCATGTACAACTGAAAGGTTAACTGACTAGCGAGAGGAAGAGCGAGAAGAAAAGAGAAAAAGAAAGAGAGGGCTTTACTTTAATTACTGCCACCGGTCCGACGTTAATTAATGTTTCAACGGATTTTCATGCATGGCTTCGTTCATTTTTCCGTTCTCTTGTGCCCTTCCACCATGTTTCGCGCTCTCGCTCTCTCCTCCCTCTGTCAATCCATTGTAACAGCAGAGTGGACCATGGTGACTTTCGTCTCCATCGTTATTCAAACTGATGAAAAGAGCTTTTTACAATCCAGCTGGAAAAAGTCTCTACACGGTTAAAGGGCAGAGATTTTTTTTTAATTCTCCATAATACATGCATAGTCTGAATTTCCATAGAAGATAAAAATTATCCTGAACACGCTAATTGTGCCTCTTCCATTATTGTTTCGTATCACATTGATCAAACGAACTTTTTATATGAATTGATCGGCTTAATCGAAAAATTCTATATCTTGAATATTTCATACCCCACTTGTGTTGTCAGGTAAGGATTTCTACCTTTTTCCTGGCGGACAATAAAGGGGTCATAAACCACTGTACGTACCCAGGCCTAGCATTTCAATGGTCTGGCGTCCAGATGGTAAGGATCGTACATTTTGGTTTGCCGATCGGTATTTTTCCCAATGCACTTAGACGCGTGATTGTACCAGCATACGGGTTATATTTTTTAATCTTTTTATTAACATGTTATTTTACGCGCCTAGAGGATTTGGGGAAAATCCACATTGAATTATAAAGCTGAAGGAGTTTGTCGCTTGACCCTTCTGGCAAATGACGCATACAGTTTTTTCAGTTCTGTGCAAATTTTATTGGCGACTTATTTTCTATATTTTTTGTAATCTGAAACATGTGTGCCTACCTTTACGCCTCCCACTCATTGGGGAAAATTTACATCTAGTGATTGGTGACAAATACTTTCGTAGCCCATCCCGTTTTTTAGGCCAACAACCAATCAGCGTTCAATATTTAATTTGGCCAAAAAACGTTAACTTTTCCACGAGGGCAGAAAGGTCTTGTCGCCAGTCACTAGAATCAGTCTCAAATCCGAGCTTGAACGAAGTACAACGCATTGTTCTTCCAACAACATAATTTTTTGTCACCGTTTAATTATTTTGTATTATTCATTCTTTACTTCAAAATAAAAGTTTGTTTTGTTTATTTTCTAAATCTTTTGAAAAATAATAATTTTTTCTAACAATAACTTCCGATCAAGTGTAAAAACTCGATCGGAACGTCTCAAGATCGTGATAGGGTAAATTCATAACACCGTGCGAAGTCTTACAAACTTCGTAGATTCGTTCGATTCCTTAAGAACGAATCATATCGCGAGATACGAGATATTTATTGGTCCTTCGAGCCGGATCTTCCCATCTCTTGGAGAGTCCGGAAGGGTGAAGTGAAGTTCAATTAGTTCAAGTGACTCCGGTAATGCACCGTAAATAAATCACAAACAATAACAATTTAACCGCGCGATTGAACAAGTGTAGTGCGTGAGTGTCTCACCAACAAGCATCATCGTCAAAGTTCATGCAGCACATACGCTGAGAACCGAGATACAGCAGACTCCAGAAATCGAGCATCCTGTTATCATTGGGACAACCGAGGGAAGGAACAGTATACAGCAGCCAGCCAACAAGGCCGGACAAACAAAATCAGCATCAAGGTCATTGAGACTCAAATCATCATCGGTAAGCTCATTTATTGATTAGCCAACTCCTTTTCCGTCCTTTACCTTACATAACATATACGAATCATGACGGGAGAAACCAGCAACGGGTCAGGAGGTCAACAAGAAGACATTAAATATTGCATGAGAAGGCGCAAGACCATAAAAGCTCAAGTCACCAATTTCCATAAGTTTTTGGATTCTATGCAAACCGACCCTGACTATGATCATATACAACAGCGAATGGAAAGTTTAATTAATTTTTTCGAAGAATTTAAATCGGTACAAGTTCAGCTGGAAATCCAGCAACCAGATAATAACGAGCATGATGACGCAAGAATCGACATCGAGGCTAGTTATTGCCACGGAGTCGCTCGAGCCCGGGCTCTTTTGAGACAATCGGCTCTTGCGGCTGGAATCTCGTCGGAAACCGGCAGTTCACGACAGGTCGAAACGCCCACTCCAACCGCTGAAAATTCGCGAATTTACAAAAAACTACCTCAATTGAGCCCACCGAAATTTGACGGCCAGATAGAAAATTGGTCTACTTTCAAGGCGCGGTTTACGTCCATGATAGGTCAAAATATACATTTATCGAACGCCGAGAAATTAGAACATCTTCAATCAGCACTCACAGGTCGAGCAGCAAAGGCCATTGATGCATTAGAAATGACTGATTCCAATTATGAAGACGCGTGGCAGTTACTTATGGATAAATATGATAATACGCGAAAAGCAATTTTGCGACACATTAACATATTAATCAACCTGGAACCTTTAAAGAACGATAGTGCAGAAGCAATCGAAGAACTGGTCGATACGGTACGGCAACATCTTCGATCCCTCAAGAACTTAGGACAATCTATTACATATTGGGATGGTTTTATTATAGGACTTCTCACAATGAAAATAAGTTCCGAGCTCACGCGACAGTGGGAATTAACTCTGCCAGACAATAAGTTGCCACCATATTCGTCGTTAATTGATTTTTTGGCGAAGCGCGCGAATTGTTCCGACGCCAGCCCAACAATGTCTATGCGAGCAGGACCGGTCAAGGGTCAAACGGTCAGCAAAGGCAACGGTTCAGGTAAAAAGGGTAGCAGACACCAAGCATTTACTCTCGACGTAAAGTCTCCCGAATGTCCTACCTGCAAAGAGAAGCACGCGATTTATGAGTGTCAAAGGTTTCTCGATTTATCCATTGAAGCAAGAATAAAGGCGGCTCAACAAGCTCAGTTATGCTTGAATTGTCTGCGAGCGAATCATAAAACACGATTGTGCAAATCGTCAGCACGATGCCGCACTTGTGCAAAACAACACAACACGTTGTTGCACTTGCAAAGGGACAATGAAGCCGTCGATCAAAATGTCGCATGACTAGAAAACATACACATGGGAGGACAAAGAATCACCAGCTTTGTCATAGATTCATCCCACAGCAAGCTTATGGTGTCAGCAGTGGTCAATGCTATAGACCATCACAAACGGCTGGTCCCGTGTCGAACTCTTGTCGACACGTGTTCCAATGCTAATTTTATTTCAGAAGACCTTGTCGATAAACTGCGTCTAACAAGAGAAAGATGCAGCATGCCCATCGAAGGTCTCAATGGGGTATGCACGCGATCGGGGTACCAGGTCACTGTGACCATCAAATCACGTTACAACGGCTACACCAGGACCCTGGATTTTCTCACGGTCCCAAGGATATCATCAAATATGCCGGAAACCCAAATAAACCGATCAGCTTTACAAATCCCGGCGGGTCTCTTTCTTGCAGATCCCGAATTTCACAAACCGGCCCCGATACAAATGCTTCTCAGTGCCGGAACCGCACTCTCCACGTTTTCAGTGGGGCAAATCAAACTATCGTCGGCCGGGCAACCGGATTTATATATGCAAAAAACGCAACTCGGTTGGGTTATCGGTGGTAGCGTCAGATCGCAACAGACGGCCGAGCAAATAGTGTGTCATGTCACAGAACCTCAATTGGACCTTTCCAAGTTCTGGGAAATAGAAGAAGGCGCCTCCATCCGACATTATTCCAATGAGGAGCAAGCTTGTGAGGATCACTTCTCGACACATGCCACACGTACCAAGGAAGGACGATACGTCGTCGCCTTACCTTTCAAAGACAACAAAACCCAATTAGGGGACTCATACAACATCGCATTAAAACGATTCTATGGATTGGAAAGGAAATTCACGAACAATCCTGACCTGCATCAACAATATACGAATAATATAAACGAAATGTTGAGGTTAGGATACCTGACCAAGGTCGTAGAACCGCAGCAAGAAGGCTTCTGTCTACCACATCATTACGTCATCAAGGAAGACAGTATGACAACAAAGATAAGAATCGTTCATGATGGTTCTGCAGCTTCCAGCACGGGCATATCACTAAACCAAACCTTAATGGTTGGACCAACGATTCAAGATGATATATTTTCAATCATTTCACGCTTTCGCACACACAATTATGTGTTGACAGGGGACATCGAAAAGATGTATCTCCAAGTCGCCGTCCGACCAGAAGATCGCAAGTATCAAAGAATTCTTTGGCGTGACGAAAATGGTAACATAAACATTTATGAACTGAACAATGTTACGTTCGGATTGGCAGCATCACCATTTTTGGCAATACGCAGTCTACATCAACTGGCAGACGACGAAGCTCATCATCACCCTTTGGCATCGCGGATTTTGAAAAAAGATCTGTACGTCGATGACATGCTTACGGGGGCTTCTACAATTGCAGAAGCAGTGCAATTACGAGACGACATGTTCGCTCTTCTAAGCCGCGGCGGATTTAATCTCCGGCAATGTGCATCAAATGCTCCTGAAGTACTACAGGGACTAGCCGATCGATCTATCAACCTACAATTGCAATCTTCGGACGATCGGACCATCAAAACTCTAGGCGTATATTGGAACTCTCAACAAGACGCCATAATCTACACCATCAACAAGATGCAAAACTCAACAAAAATAACTAAACGAGTCATTCTATCGGAAATTGCCAAAATTTTCGATCCTCTCGGGTTACTACAACCAATTATAATCAATGCCAAACTCATCATGCAAGAACTCTGGAAGCTAGAGCTCAGCTGGGACGAATCTGTACCACTCAGCATCCACACACAATGGACCAAATTCACATCTCAACTTCCGCATCTGCATAACACATCCTTTCCGAGAAAAATCATCGCTTCCAACGCAACAAACATACAGCTCCATGGGTTTTGTGACGCAAGCGAGAAGGCCTACGGCGCCTGTATTTACTTGCGATCCACAGATTCCAGTGGACAGGTCCATAGTCGGTTGCTATGTGCTAAATCCCGAGTAGCTCCTATAAAGAAAATACAATCTATACCGCGACTCGAATTATGCGGTGCGTTACTTTTGACGAAGCTGTACAATGCAGTTAAAACCGCTATTAACGTCGAGATTAATCAGTCTACATTCTGGAGCGATTCTACGGTCACACTGCATTGGATAAACACATCTCCTCACATCTTAAAAACATTTGTCGCTAATCGAGTAACAGAAATTCAGGCTAGCGCGGCTCCTGATAAATGGAGACATGTGAGGACTCATGATAACCCAGCAGATCACCTTTCGCGAGGACAACTCCCGTTAGATTTCCATAATAATGCATTATGGAGGGACGGACCTTCGTGGTTACTTGAACACGAAGACAATTGGCCGCAATTAAAAATCGAGCGACCAAAAGAAGAGCCGGAGATGCGAAAAACAACATGTTTCCTCAATGCAACAACGGATATGTGCATTCTAGAGCGATATTCGTCCATTTGGAAACTTCGTCGTATCATCTCATACTGTCTCAGAGTTCGTAGGGACAATACATATAAAAACTTACCATGCGTCCTCGAAATGAGACAAGCAAATATAAACATCATAAAATTAGTGCAGTCCTCAGCCTTTTACAGTGAAATACATGACCTCAGCAATGGAAAACAATTAAGACGCAAAAGTAAATTATTATCTCTGAGCCCGTTTTTGGATTCCAACGGTATTTTACGTGTAGGCGGAAGGCTTCAGCAAGCAAACATCTCATACGAGCGTAAACATCCGATATTATTACCCAAGACGAATCACGTAACAAAACTACTTATTGAAGACGAACATAACAACAATGGCCACGCAGGTATACAAACCACACTATATGGTCTTCGGCGCCAGTATTGGGTCATCGATGGCCGAAATCAGGTCAGAAAAATTGTACGACAATGCGTCAAATGTGCGCGGCATAATCCGCCGACACCTGACTACCTGATGGGTCAATTACCGAAAGAAAGGGTCATCCCAGCTAGACCTTTCAGTGCCGTTGGTATTGACTACTGTGGGCCTTTCTACATGAAGGAGCGACGTTTTCGAAATCGAGTCAAATTAAAGGTTTATGTAGCAGTATTTGTCTGTCTTGTAGTAAAGGCTGTACACCTAGAGGTAGTTTGCGATTTGAGCACTGAAGCATTTATTGCGGCTCTGAAAAGATTCATTTCGAGACGAGGACGACCTACCACGATAATGAGTGATAACGGGACTAATTTCGTTGGCGCAAAAAACGAAATAAAAAGAATCCAGGATCAATTAAACTCGGAGGATCATCTTCGAGAAGTCCAGAATTTCCTAGCAACAAAGGAAATAACATGGAAATTCAACCCTCCCGCATCACCTCATTTTGGTGGGATTTGGGAGGCAGCGGTAAAATCTTTCAAGCACCATTTACGACGTGTCATCGGCAATGAATTACTTTGTTTTGAAGATTTAAACACGCTAGTCATTGAAATTGAAGGAATCCTTAACTCACGTCCCATCTCTCCTATGTCTTCAGATCCTAACGACCCTATTGCTTTAACTCCTGGCCACTTCCTTATTGGCGAATCTTTAACGAGTGTACCTGAGCATGATTTCACAGAGACACCCGCGAACCGCTTATCCACTTGGGAACATATTAAAAAATTGAAACAAGACTTCTGGGCCAGGTGGCACAAAGAATACATCAACGAACTGAATATTCGACGCAAATGGACCACAGGGGTCCACGACATCAACATCGGATCTATAGTTCTCATCAAGGACGACAACCAACCTCCACTACAATGGCTCTTGGGACGAGTCGTAGAAACCCATCCAGGACCAGACGGCATCATACGTACAGTTCGGGTTAAAACATCGACCGGCCATCTTGTCCGAAATATCAAGAAGTTGGCTCCGCTGCCAATTGACATCCCAAAAACTGATACCGCCACGCATGACAGTGTACAAGGGGATCAGTGAACATTTAATAATATGATATTTTAGCTGATAAGATGTGATGTGTTGTTCCGAACCCTCTCAACGGGGGGAGTATGTTTCGTATCACATTGATCAAACGAACTTTTTATATGAATTGATCGGCTTAATCGAAAAATTCTATATCTTGAATATTTCATACCCCACTTGTGTTGTCAGGTAAGGATTTCTACCTTTTTCCTGGCGGACAATAAAGGGGTCATAAACCACTGTACGTACCCAGGCCTAGCATTTCAATGGTCTGGCGTCCAGATGGTAAGGATCGTACATTTTGGTTTGCCGATCGGTATTTTTCCCAATGCACTTAGACGCGTGATTGTACCAGCATACGGGTTATATTTTTTAATCTTTTTATTAACATGTTATTTTACGCGCCTAGAGGATTTGGGGAAAATCCACATTGAATTATAAAGCTGAAGGAGTTTGTCGCTTGACCCTTCTGGCAAATGACGCATACAGTTTTTTCAGTTCTGTGCAAATTTTATTGGCGACTTATTTTCTATATTTTTTGTAATCTGAAACATGTGTGCCTACCTTTACGCCTCCCACTCATTGGGGAAAATTTACATCTAGTGATTGGTGACAAATACTTTCGTAGCCCATCCCGTTTTTTAGGCCAACAACCAATCAGCGTTCAATATTTAATTTGGCCAAAAAACGTTAACTTTTCCACGAGGGCAGAAAGGTCTTGTCGCCAGTCACTAGAATCAGTCTCAAATCCGAGCTTGAACGAAGTACAACGCATTGTTCTTCCAACAACATAATTTTTTGTCACCGTTTAATTATTTTGTATTATTCATTCTTTACTTCAAAATAAAAGTTTGTTTTGTTTATTTTCTAAATCTTTTGAAAAATAATAATTTTTTCTAACAATAACTTCCGATCAAGTGTAAAAACTCGATCGGAACGTCTCAAGATCGTGATAGGGTAAATTCATAACACCGTGCGAAGTCTTACAAACTTCGTAGATTCGTTCGATTCCTTAAGAACGAATCATATCGCGAGATACGAGATAATTATTGATAGAAAAAAAAATTTTCAACGCAACAGCATCAGGGAAAAATATCAAAAGCGCAAAAATTTGATTCGAAGAGATTGACGCTTACTAAAGGGACATCCTTTTGGCAGCAGAAATAACACGTTCGATGGTCTGGTCAGCCCCTTATGTGCCCAGCAATGGTATATATAAATCACTTAAGTTTGTCGGGTTTTTCGAACTTTTGACTACTTCCGTCGTTCGTTCTCCAGGGGAAAAAAATTGATCATCTATATCTATACACAAAAATATAAAGATATACCATTTTGTGTAGGAGGATATTTCATTGAATATTTCCTGAAACGTGGTAAAACTTTTCCGTTGGAAAAAGCTATTTCAATCGTAAGATGGAGCCGCGTAAGAGGAAGTTATGGCTAAAAGTGTATTGAAGGATAAAGAAGTCAAGGTGGACGGGCTACTGCGGGATAAACGTGACAGCTAAACCGTCAGAATATTTACTGTTGTATATACACCGTAAGAAGGATAAAGCTTCTCTGCAGCTATCATCGATCTTCGTCGAACTTTTTTTCCAAAGATTTTTCATCCCTCCTTTCCATACCTCATATGTTCGGTTCTTTGGAGCAGCTATATGAGAAATTTACGTCTTACCTTATAAAAAAAATTATTTGAATCCCTAGACTTGTAAATCTGTTGCGAGCAGAAAAAGTTTGATTGTCTGTCTGTTCGACTGAACAGATTTGAATAAATCTTTCACAGATAGAAATATGGTTTTCTTAGAAATATTTTTTTATTACTTAAAAAAATATCGTATAACGAAATTGTCAAAGATGAATGTTACTTTTAAATTTCGTCAAAAATCGTATAATCCTCGACTTCCTATTTCTGTTCGACGCCATATTTCTTTTTTCATACCCTTCTCATCGTCTCTCTCTCTCTCTCTCTCTCTCTCTCTCCCTCCCTCCTTCCCGCCCTCCCTCCCCTCTATCGACATAATCGATATAGTTCGTTCAATCAATTTCAAAGACAGAGATCTTTTGGACAAGTTCAAATTCACTTCGGGAGTCGAGAATCAGCTCCGAGGACACTCCTGAATCCCGGCGAGCCCATTTCGAGCGTTCCCTCAAGCGTGGTGCCTTATAGAATTGTCTTTTCTCGCGAGAAACTAAGCGAGTAATGGAGATTTGCTCTCAACAAGAGAAGCTCCTCAGGGAAAAGCCTACACACGCACACATGCTACCGTCAAAAGAAAAGAAATCGCCGATCAATCAAAATCGAATCAGTGATGAAATCACCTTTACCGTTAAATTTTTCATCTGAATCGACTCGCCAATGAATTCAAGACATTTCATCAGAATAACAATGCTCCAGGTTAAAGATCGTGATTTGTTCCCAAGGATATAAAATAAATTTGTTCTCAACATTTTTCTTTAGACAATTTTATTCGTCAACGTTACAGATGACATTTAAATTTAGAATTTAAACCCATAAACTCTATACACTATGATGTCACGGAGCTTACCTTGCTGAAACTTGAAGTCCCATAAAAAAGTTACAATGGCCAAAAAGAGCGAGATCACGACATTCGCCTTCCCGTACTTTTGGGAGAAAGGTGTGGAAACTAAATATACACTGTTCGCAACACAGTTACCCAGCATGAAGCAATTTCCAACTCGAAAAAGCTTTGCAGAGCAGCGTGCTTTTCATCCACTTTCATTCCAGAGTTTTTGGTACCACGCGAAAACTCATTCGTTTTTTTTTCTAATTTTACTCCTTCTTTTGTTATCGTTTTAATTCTATTTTTATTTTCTCGTGCGAACGTAACGTGATATACATCAGTGTGTGGAGTCGAAATTGGATGCGAAGCGCGGTAAATACATGCTCACTCTAACTCTTGTGTCTCTCCTTTTATTTTGCTCTCTTTTTATTTTTATTCCACCCTTTTTCTCACTCCTGTACTCTTACTGTCGTCATCACTCGTGTAATTCTAACGAATGCAGTCTGTGTGCAAACCTCGTTGGATTTGCCTGTGTTTCCCAGAACTTGTTATATTTTAAACATTTTTTTTCTTACATATGTATATATTTATGTGCGTGTTTGTGTAGAATCCTGGCAAATGAAAATGCATCACTCAAATCACAGTCCAAGTTAAGCCGTATGGTTTACTTTTTGTTTACTAGCGTTCTAACTAAAAAGCAAAATGGTCAAACGTCGTACCATCTATATAAACACGATTGAACAAACGTAATACAAAAAATGTATATTTCTTGTAATTAAGCAAATAGACGAAGAAAGGGTTGGAAAAAATATAGATTAAATGAATAAAAAAATAAAACAAATCTCTACCTTCTTATTTTGAGTCTTTATTCTGTATTTTTAGTGCATCAATACAAAAATCATAGTTTAAAGACCCATTTGCAGTTTCTTAAAAACTGTTCAATTCGTCAATTTTTTGATCTCCCAAAATTATACTATTTTGAGCATGAATTATCAAGAGAACACTATACCAAAAGTTTCCAATTTTAGTTCAAAGTATCGTTAGCAGCTGCGTCAATTTTGCCATATTTTAATACCTATTAAGAGTTTCAGCCGACAGGGGCGTAAACCCGTGTGTACTTATGCATATTCAATAAGTCCTTTCTGCTTAAAGCTAACGTTGTATGTTCGGATATATTGCACATTTTGTTTTTATCAGTAAAAGAATAGTAATGGTGGACTGCGTAGAATGTATATATGAATTTATAGAATTCTCCGTTGTATTCGCGACAAAATATATATATAAGCTATATAGGGATATTTTTTTTATGCATACGTGGGTGTGAGAGGTAACCAAGGGACACGCAGCTCAAAGTCGTGTTTTTGCATAAAATGCCTTAGTCTCTTTCTCTTTACCGTTCTCTTTCTTCCTCTTGCACTTCGTTCTCTCTCTCCCCCCCCCTCTCCCCCCTCCCTCTTTCTCTCTCCCCCCCTCTCACGTACTTTAACGTGAATAAAAAAAACGAAATAAAAAAAACCGTTTGCACTGCGCGCGGAGTTACCGCATCTCGCCTTGCCTGAACTACCCGTACAGCATTCCGCACTACCGCTCGATGACCTCTGTCACACTTGGGAGGTCCCGAGAGAAAGAAAGAGGGAAACAGAGACTAAGATAAAAGTCTCCAGCTTCCATAGAACAATGATGGTTTTGTGCACCAACTCGTACTTTTTACTTCGCTTTAACGTGTCCTAG